>PVKY010012207.1:0-11629 GCA_004027775.1 Bradypus variegatus | reverse complement strand
CCAGACCCCATTGTCATCAACCACGTCATTAGGTAAATGCAAGGACGGGGGTGGGAGGGCGCTTTAAAGCCAGAGAGAGAAGCACAGGCCTGGTTTCTGCTCCCTGTGTGCCCAGCATGGGCCCCAGGTTTGGCCCAGGTGGGTGAGATGATCATAGCTGTGCCCCTCCCCACCCTTCCTGTGTGCCGCCGCAGTGTGGACCCCAACGACCAGAAGAAGACTGCCTGTTACGATATTGACGTGGAGGTGGACGACCCACTGAAGGCCCAGATGAGCAACTTTCTGGCCTCTACCACCAATCAGCAGGAGATTGCCTCCCTTGATGTCAAGGTGGAACTTCTGCCTCCACAACCTTTTCTGGGGCCCGAGATGGAGGTGGCAGGCTCTGTTGGACACTTCCCTATGCTTACTGCCTTGGGAATGGGCGGGTTTCTGTCCTGGTCCTTTGGGTTAGACCTGGGGACAGACTCCCTGGGGGCAAGGGCCAGTCTGACACATGTCCCACTTTTACCAGATCCACGAGACCATTGAGTCCATCAACCAGCTGAAGACCCAGAGGGATTTCATGCTCAGCTTTAGTACTGACCCCCAGGACTTCATCCAGGAATGGCTACGTTCACAGCGCCGAGACCTCAAGGTATAGTCCTCTTTCTTGAGGGCCATTCTGTGTTAAGCTCTGGGTAGCCCTCCCATCGCCCATCACTTTCTTCCTGCTTCAGGGGCAGGTTGGCCCAGGGGTGGGAATTATGCTGCGGCTTTTCTCGTGGCTCTTCACAGATCATCACTGATGTGATTGGGAATCCTGAGGAAGAGAGACGAGCTGCTTTCTACCACCAGCCGTGGGCCCAAGAAGCAGTGGGGAGGCACATCTTTGCCAAGGTGAGGCTCTGCCCTGCTTTGCTCCTTTGGTTGTAATAACAAGAGGCCCAAGTCACCGGTCTCCTCTTCCTTCTTCAGGTGCAGCAGCGAAGGCAGGAACTGGAACAGGTGCTGGGAATTCGCCTGACCTAACTGCTCAGGGATCTTTTCTTTACTCCCTAGCCCTGGAGCCATCCCTTCCTCAGCCTGGAAGGGGAGGGACCACCCTTTGGGTCCTGGCAGGGGTTGCAGACTCGTAGGATAAGGAGGGGTGAAGGGTGTCTCTTGTCACTCTACCCACCAGCTTTAGTTTCATAAATGTAGTGATAGGATTCCTTGTTGCTTGGGTTCCCAAAGCCTTATTACTTACCTTATGCATTGGCTTTAATTGGGTTCAAAACAAGATGCCTCCTCTGCCCCCTGTAGGACTGCTGGAGGCTGTGCTTTGACATTGTAACAGACATTTCAGAACCAAAAGCCGCTGGGTTTGCATGTTTACAGGCTCCCCCTTGGGGCAACTGTCAGAGCTGGCTCTGGGGAGCTAGGTCAGGAAGGGGGGCCCAGCCCAGATTCTTCCTGGCCTTCCTAAACCAAAGTTTTTTTTTTGCCATTCCTACAAGCCCAGCTTTGCTGGTTTTTTCCTTTTTTGGGGGTATTTGCACTATTTGGGGAGCAGGTTTTTCTATGCAGGAGCCACTTTTTTTTGTACAGGGGTAAGGTGGGGTTTTTCAGGGAGCCCTATTTTGTGCCTCCTCCCTTATTTTCTTTCCTCAATCTATGCAAGCGGCTCCAGCCGCCATCATCTCCCGGGGTGCCAGATAGGGCTGCCACCCCAGCTTTTGGGCCCAGGGAGGTGAAGCCTCCTGGAGAGAGGGGACACTCCAGTTATCTAGCATGGCCTGAGGTGTGGGAGTCCATGGTGGAGAGTACGTGAAGGGGAGGTTTGGAGGATTGTTGTTGCCCTTTGGAGCTTAGAAAGGAGGGTGGGCCTAGGGCTTGGCAAGTGCCACTTCTGGCAGGTTTGGAGATTTCCAAATAAATCCTTTTGTTTATTGGTAGTTCCCAGACCTGGTCATTTTACAGTGCAGCCACTCATTAACAGACTGGAGTCCTAGAGTTTGTCCCACTGAGGTTTATTTGAGGAAACCATCTCACTTCCAGAGTTTCTTGATGGACATGTTTTTCTCACTATCCTTCTGCATGACCTGGAGAGAGAACATTTGGTTATAAAGTGGGTGAATGCACACCCTATTCCCGCTGTTCCCAAGCCGCCACCAGCAAGGGGAGAAAAGTGGAGGTCATATACCTTGGCTACTGCCATCTCAAAGTCCTCTTGGGTGACATGGACTCGCCGTTCCCGCAGGGCATACATGCCAGCTTCTGTACACACACCCTTAGTAGGGAAAGGAAGACAAGGCACTGTTTAGTGTGTTCCTCAGTCCTGAATATGGGCCCCTGTCTCTATCTTCTTTTGGATATTCCAATTACCTTCACTTCAGCCCCCGATGCTCCTGGCATGAGCTCGGCAATTTTTCTTAGGTTGATCCCCCGGGTTAGGTTCATTTTCCGAGAATGGATCTTCAGAATATCCAGCCGGGCCTAGAGACCAGAGGGGAAAGGCCTGATACCTATTCCTGTACCCTCAGAGCCAGAGCCACTCCCAGCATGACCCATCACAAACCTCCTCGTTGGGGGGTGGGAATTCAATTTTCCTGTCGATGCGCCCTGGGCGAAGCAGTGCTGAGTCCAGGATATCAATCCTATTAGTAGCCATGATGACCTGATGAGAGAAAGGGGGTGTGGCATTAGCCAAGCTCTTCCTCAGCTTGCAGATCACCCAGGGCCTTCCCTTGGTTCATCCCAAGGCTGACACCACTTACCTTGATATTCTTGGTGGCCTCAAAGCCATCCAGCTGGTTGAGCAGCTCCAGCATTGTGCGTTGCACCTCACTGTCCCCTCCAGAACCCCCTTCCAGCCGTGAAGAGCCAATGGAGTCGATTTCGTCCATGAAGATGATGGATGGGGCGTGTTCTCGAGCCATTACAAAGAGCTCCCTCACCATTCTGGCCCCTGTGCAGAGGCCAAGCTGGTGGTTAGGGACAGATGAGGCCTTTGCCTCCCTCACTTCCACTTGGTTCTCATGTTTCCAGCCACGATTACCTTCCCCAATGAATTTCTGTACCAATTCAGAGCCAGAGACACGGATAAACGTGCAGTCCGTATGATGAGCCACAGCCCGGGCCAACAGTGTCTTCCCAGTGCCTGGGGGTCCATACAACAGCACTCCCTAGAGGGAAAGAGGGGGACTCAGAATAGAAAGCCAGCCTCCACCTTTCATTCAATGAACATTTACTGAATGTTCACTGTGGCATGCTAGAGACTAGGGATACAAAAACAATGTCAATGTCCCTTCTGGAGCTCACATCCAAATCACCTCAGAGCCCCAGAAACATCACTCCCCCAACCCCTCTTCAGTGGAGAGGAGCTGGCCTAAGTGGGCTGCAGTCTATCCTGACACCCCAGGCGGACTCAGTCTGGCCTAAGGTAGGAGGGATATGACACAGTATGGGCCTCCCAAAACCCTGCTCCTCACTTTGGGTTGTGCAATGCCCAAGGCTTCAAAGAGCTCAGGATGCTTAACAGGCAGCTCAATCACTTCTTTGATTTCCTTGATCTGCTTGTCCAGTCCACCAATCATCTCATAAGTTGAGTCTGGCACCTTCTCCACCATCATCAGTGACACTAGTGGGTCCACCTTGTTGGGCAGGATCTTGTGCAAAGTATAGCTGTCATTCCTTAGAGCCACCCGGCAATTGGGTGTCACCTGGGCAAGGGGAGCAAAAGAGTCTGAGGACGTGCTGCAGTGGGAGCTGACCTTTAAACCTAAGCCCTACCTACCATACTCACATCATTGATGTCAATGTTCTTGTCCACATCTACAACAAACTTGCCCTCTGGATGTACCTAAAAGATACAAGGGCTCATGAACTTCCTTGCCAGCCACCAAGTCACCAACCCTACCCAGGAAGACCCATGAGAGTCCTAGAATAACATGACAGAACACGGTCCTTCCAAGGCTTCACACAAAGGGGCAGGAATGCAGTGGGCAACTGACCCTGGTAAGGGTCCCTTTACCTTAACTAACACTTTCTTTTTATCCATGGCCCGGACAACTTCCCCCACGTAGGAGCCCTGTTCCTGCAGCAGCTGGAGCTCCTCCCGCAACAGACGAACTGGGTGGGAAAACAGACATAATGGTCACCCGCTAAGGTGACTTTTCCTCCATATTCAATTCAACAAGCATGAACATTTTGAAGTTTTGAAGAGAAGGTCATGAAAAAAGTCAAAATACTTGTCTTTAGGGGGATTATAGCTCAGGAAAGTAATGTGCACTTGAAACAGCTACATGAAGACAATGCAAAGCATTACTTTGCACTGGGAGAAAACAATAAGTGCTGTTGTTCTCACAGACGGGAACAGATACAGTTCAGAGAGCTCAGGAACGGTCAGACCTCAGCCACTGCCCACATGCTGCCTTCCCACCTCCCCCCCCACCTTTTGCATTTAGCTCATTCCTCTGTGCCTGCAGCCGCCGGAGGTTTTGACTCTTGTCATTCACAATCAGCTGTAGAGAATAAGAGATGGATGGTATTACCAAGGGCAGAAGATGACAGGAAGATCTTGACCAAGACCCTTCATAAGTAGGTGTGAGCTGAGTGAGGGAAGGGCATAGAGCACCCGCATGTTTCAGGTTCTCTAACGTTATTCTTAAGTCCTATCCTCTCTAACGTTATTCTTATGTCCTGTCCTCTAATAAGAGTCCCTCTGGAGCCTGGAGCAGCCATCAGAAAAGGCTACTTGTCCAATACTGGTCCAGAAATAATAGACCCTAGTAGAGAAAAGTTACAGCTGGTTCATGTAGTGAATTTTGGGGGACACAACATGGTATGGTGGAAAGACAGTGTTTGAGTCAGAAACCTGAGTTGTTACCTAGCTGACTACTGCCAGCTAGGTAAAGCAAAGGTACTTGAAAGATCTGTTTCCAGACACATGGTATAGCATCATCCACTCTGCTTCTTTTTAGGACTATTGTGAGGAACAAATGAAGTCACACTTAAAAGCATTTGTAAGATGGTAAATGAAACATAATACTTGCAAATGTAGCTGGAATTCAGAAATTTTCCATGTGGCTTCTCCTCCATCCAATTTATATATTCTTTTTATTTCTTTGGTCACTGCTGCCTCTTAAGGCTAGAGCCCTGGGTGGCCCAATTCCTTTTTATTCAGTCCCATGAAGCAAGCACTGTCCAGAGCCCACAATGCTGTTTCCTCTCACACTCTCATTTCACCTGCACCAAACCACTTGTGGTAAGCCTCATCTCCTGAGCCTCTACCCTTTCATAAAATATTCTCTCATTTAGGCCTCTTCCAAAAAGAATGGCCTTCAGCTCTGTGTACTTGGGCTGTTAAAATTTGACTCCTGAAGATGTGTAACAAATTGTGAATACTGATTAACCTCAAAGGAGTGGGACTTAAGGAGAACAGATTACCAACTGCATACACTCTATATTGTTGGCTTTTACTTCTTAAATGTACACGTCTCTAAAAAACTAAAAAGAAACAAGGAAAGGAAGGGAACAAGACTCTTCCACCGCACCCCCCCCCAGTGGAATTCCATGGATTTGTAGAAACGTGATTCAATCCATCCTTCATTCCCCTCCCAACTGCCTCTGGAGTCCCTCCTCACCTGAAGTTCTTCTATCTTGGAAAGGTAATATTGGCGGAGTCCACTGCCTGCCTTCCCCTCTTCCAGCTCCATCTGAAGACAGTGGAATTATTAAACCACAGGCTAAGCATGGAAGGGTAAAGACCACAAGACTTAAATGATAGGAAGCTTTGTGTAGTAAAAAGTTTGGACATTGAAGGCCTAAGATTTGGGTTCTAATCCCTTCTGAACCCCCTCCGTCTCCCCCACCCCCGCCCCCATTTTCACATGATTAAAATAAAACGAGAATAGGAAGATCAAGGTATACATGGGAGCGCTTTGTAACGTGTCAAGCACCACACAAACACGAGGTGTTACAAACGGGGAGGACAGGAAGGACGGGTGCCCTGTCCCCAATCTACCTGCGACTCGCGGCTGGCCCCAATGCCGCTCCCATCACTCCTCTCTCTTATTCCCACCGAGTCCGCCCCTCACGGCCCTGCCCTCATTCAAGGCGGGCGGCGCTGACACAGCAGATCCGGTCCCAGACAGGGCTCGGTCTGGACTGGCCCATTTGTCCACCCTAATCATCTTGTCCCGGCCCGCTCCCCACCTCGGTTCACGCCTGCTAGGCACCCAGCCCCGGCCCCTGCCCCGCCGACGCTACTATACCTGCTCTAGCCCGTCAAGCGCCATTTTCCTTCTTCAGCGGAGGCCGCAGGGATAGGAGTCTTGATACGCAAGCGCAGAAGCAGCAACTTGGGCAAGACCGAGGCCTGGGAAAGAGAACAGTTCCGGGTCAATGGGCGAGGTGTGCAGAAGACTAACTATTAGAGCCCGTGATACGATAGTGGTTTCTTGAGCCAGGAGTTTTGGGAAGGGGTTGGAGATGGGACAGAGCTCCCACACGCTGTCCTCTAGAAGCTCTGTTTTCCGTTTATGCAATCCACCCTCCCGCTCCCAACTTTCAGTTTATAAAATCTGTGGATTGTGTATACAGCAAATTCATGGACACTCTCAAAATGGCGGAAAACTTGGAACCGGGGCGTAAGGGGCGCAAGCGGAAGCGGAAGTACGTTTGCGGCCCACACGTGCGGCTCTAGATGGGTCGAAAACGGCGCAGGATTCAGGTGAGTGTGTTGCGGCGTGCGATTACTTTGGCAAGTGAGAAACTCAAAAGTGTAATATAGTGCTCCGGGGGAAGACCTTCTCAGCGTCTCCCACTTTCTCCCCAGATTGAGTGACACTCATCTGTTCCACCATGGGCAAGAAGGGCAAAGTTGGGAAGAGCCGGCGGGATAAATTCTATCACTTGGCGAAGGAGACCGGTGAGTCAGAGTTCGCGCGGCGGTCAGCGAGCGATCACTCTTGGGCCTGTCCGCCCCTCTTCCCGAATATTAGGTTCCTCTTCCCCGACGGGATGGTGTGTCGGGAGGCTTCGGAGAAATCTGAAAAACCGATGTGAGGACTTCATTGTTTTGTCGCTGCTCCCAGGTTATCGCTCCCGCTCTGCCTTCAAGCTAATCCAGCTCAATCGCCGCTTCCAGTTCCTGCAGAAAGCTCGAGCCTTGCTGGACCTGTGTGCCGCTCCAGGGGGATGGTTCGTAGCACCCTGCACCGGTCGCACCTGATAGCACCTTTCAGGGTTCTTAGCCCTGTGTTGCTTAGATTGAGAGTTGTGTTGAGGGAGAGAGGGATTTGGGATGTTTCCCGCACGCTCCTTTCTATATACAGTAATCCCAGCCTCAAACTTTTCACCCATGAGCGTGTATTTCTCTTAAACCTTGGTGGCCATTTTTTTTTTCGTTCATCGCAGAGAAAAGGAAATGTGCACCTTTGACAGACTGCTCACTGTACTTGACAGGGCTCCCTCCACCAGAAGTGACAGATCACACTGGGTATTTTTAAAATCTCTGTTTCTCTTTTATAGGCTGCAGGTGGCTGCCAAGTTTATGCCTGTGTCCAGCCTTATTGTGGGTGAGTGACAGGTAGCTCTCTTGGGTGTTTAAAGAGGTGGGAATAAGAGATATTATCTCTCTTCTCCTATCTCTCTGCTTTGGGGCATCCCTTTGGAATACTCTGACCTGATTTCTTCCAGGTGTGGACCTGGTTCCAATCAAGCCTCTCCCCAATGTGGTGACACTCCAGGAGGATATCACAACAGAACGCTGTCGACAGGTAGTAAGAATCCCCTTCTTCCTGTTCCCCTTATATGTAGACAGCCACGTCCTTCCCTCTTCTCACCCAAATCCACTGAGGCAAGGTTTTTCTATATACTGTGCCCTGAACACCATGATGTGATATTTCTAGTGTCCATTCTGTCCTCTATTTAGAGTCAGGAATGAGGTATTTTGGGACTTGAGGGAAGGGCAGAAATCTTTAGTGAAGTTCTTTCTGGCAAACACCACTATTGGACTGTAAGCTCCATGAAGACAGGGACATTATTTTTGTTAATCATTGTCTACCCTGCACTTGGAACAGGATTTGGCTTATGGCAGGCATTCAACAAATGAGTGGAGAGATGGCCGACCCAGGGACTGCATTCCTAGCAACTCCTGTGTTTCTGTTGGCACAATCTTTTTTCTTCTCTCTAGGCCTTAAGGAAGGAGCTGAAAACCTGGAAGGTTGATGTTGTGCTCAATGATGGGGCCCCCAATGTTGGGGCTAGCTGGGTCCACGATGCCTACTCACAAGGTACCTGGGGAGGGAGAGATGAGGGTGTGGGTGGAGGTGGGCATGTCCTCTCAGGCTACAGAAGTCCCCTACCAGCTGTCTTTATCCTACAGCCCATTTGACACTGATGGCTCTACGTTTGGCTTGTGATTTTCTGGCCCGTGGTGGCTGCTTCATCACGAAGGTTTTCCGCTCCCGCGACTATCAGCCCCTGTTGTGGATCTTCCAGCAGCTGTTCCGCCGTGTCCAGGCCACCAAGCCGCAAGCCTCTCGGCATGAATCTGCTGAGATCTTCGTCTTTTGCCAAGGTGGGTACCACTTTTTTTTTCTTGATTCAATCTCTGAACTGCCAAAGCATACTCTTTCTTAAGTTTGAACTTTTTATTTTTAAATACGATCAAGTTAAAAAAATCATACAAACCCCACAGGGGGACCTTCAACATATCCCTATCTCCCAAATTACCCACATCCACCAATTTTAACATTTTGCCACCTTCCCCATATTGTTCTATCTAGCCATCAATTTATCAGTCCATCTCACTATCCATCTGTTTCCTGAACCCAAGTGTAAGTTATATATATCATGCTTCTTGAAAACTTAATAATGTCATGTACATTTCCTAAGAACCTGGTTAATTATTTATGTATCTACCATAAGCACAGTCATCAAGTTCAAGAAATTTAACACTGAGATAAGCTTACAGTTTGTATTCCAGTGTTTTCATATGTTCCAGTAGTGTCTTTTCAGTTTTTTATTTTTTATTTTTTTTAAATCAAATGTGCATTTTTAATAATGTACATTTTTTTTTGTTTTTCCCATTGATTTTTCCCCTGCAATTTTATTGAGATATATCACATACCATACAGTCATCCAAAGTGTAAAATGAGTTGTTCACAGTATCATCATATAGTTGTGCATTTATGACCATAGTCAATTTTTGAACATTGTCATTACTACAAAAAAAAAAAAGAATAAAAGTAAACAGAACAGCCAAAACATACCCCGCCCCCCATTATTCATTTAGTTTTTTGTCCCCATTTTTCTACTCATACACTGGATAGAGGGAGTGAGCCACAAGGTTTTCACAATGACATGGTCACATTGTATAAGCTATATAGTTATACATGGGTATTCAAGAATCAAGGCTACTGGGTTACAGTTCCAATAGTTTCAGGTGTTTCCTTCTAGCTATTCTAATACAGTAAAAACTAAAAAGAGGTATCTATATAATGTTTAAGAATAACTTGAAGAATGACTTCTTGACTCCCATTTGAAATCTCTCAGCCACTGAAACTTTATTTTGTTTCATTTCTCTTCCCCATTTTGGTCAAGAAGGCTTTCTCAATCCCATGCTGCCAATTCCAGATTCATTCCTGGGAGTCATGTCCCACATAATGGGGAGGGCAGCAAATCCACCTGCCAAGTTGGCTTAGAGAGAGAGGTCACATCTGAGAAACAAAAGAGGTTTTCTGGGGGAGATGGTTAGGCATAATTATAAGCAGGCTTAGCCTCTCCTTTGCAGTAACTGGCTTCATAAGGGCAAGCCCCAAGATACAGGGCTCGGCCTTATAAATCGGTAGTTCCCCAATAATGTCTCCTTGAACCTTCTCCCCTCCCTTGTTAGATCTTGTCCAGGATTATATATTGCCTTTAATTGTCATCTTGTTAGTTCTGTTTTTGTTGTTGCTGGAAGAGATATTCAACATAAATATTAACTTTCTCATCTCAACCACTCCCACATGTGGATTAAGCATATTCACTGTGTTGGTGGTACCCTCACCCCCTTCCATTTCCCTTAACCCCCAAGCAGAAACCCTAAACCTATTATGTATTAACTTCTCATCCCCCCGTCCCCCAGCCCCCACCCCCAGCCCCTGGCAACCTGTACTCTATTTCTGTCTCTGTGAGCTTGCATATTTTATGGCATTTTCTTAGTAGTTTCCATGGGGCTTAAATTTAACATCCTGTATCTGTATTGTTTGCTATGAAACTAACTTAACTTCAGTAGTATACATGAACTGTGTTCCTATACCCTCCATCCCCCTACCTTTGTATAGTTCTTGCTACAAATTATACAGTTAATATGAGTTGTAAACCACTGATTTCTCATGTATTGGCCTTTATAGGAAGTAAAAAGCAGAGTTATAAACAAAAAAATACAGTAGTATTGGCATTTATATTTACCCTTGTTGTTTCCCTTACCAGAGATATTTATATCTTCATGTGGCTTCAGTCTACTGTCCTTGCCTTTCAATCTGCAGATTCTTTTTAGCATCTCTTGTAGGGTGGGTCTAATGGTGATGAACTTCAGCTTTTGTTTTTCTGGAAATGTCTTAATCTTTCATTTTTGGTAGACAGTTTAGTTTTGCTGGATATAGAATTATTGTTTTTGGCTTTCAGCACTTTAAAATGTTATTCCATTACCTTCTCGCCTCCATGGTTTCTGATGAGAAATCCACATTTAATCTTATTGAGGCTCCCTTGTACGTGACATGTTGCTTCTGTCCTGTGGCTTTCAGAATTCTCTCTTTATCTGCAGCATTCAACAACTTGGTTAGAATAAGCTGCATTATGGGTCTGTTTGGGTTTATCCTGTTTGAAGTTTGTGGAATGTCTTGGATGTGTATATTCATGTCTTGCGTTCAATTTGAAAAGTTTTCTGCCATTGTTCCTTTGAATATTCTATCTGCCCCTTTTTTCTTCCTGTGATTCCTACAATGTGTATGTTGCTGTGTTGGTGTATTGATGGTGTTGCACAGGTTTCTCAGGTTCTGTGCACTTTTCTTCACTCTTTCTGGTCCTCAGGCTGGATGATTTCAATTTTCCTATCTTCAGATTGATTGATTCTTTTTCCTCCCAGCTCCAATCTGTTATTGAACCCCTCCAGGGAATTTTTAATTTCCATTACTGTGGACTTGAGCTCTGTTTGGTTCCTTTACATAATTTCCATCTCTCTGTTGATACTCTTTGTGTTCATGTATTGTTCTCCTGATTCCCTTTGGTGCTTTGTCCATGTTTTCCCTTAGCTCTTTCTGCCTATTTAGGACTGCATTTTTAGTCTTTATTTGGTGTGTCCCGGGTGTGGTCTTCCTTATGGATGGTTTCTAATGCTTTAATTTTCTACTTTGCCTGGGCTGTCACTTCCTGTTTCATTGTATGTTTTGTAATCTTTTGCTGAAACCTGGACAGTTTGATATTTTAATGTTTTATCACTGGAATTTAGATCCTGAGGCCTCTGTTCCTTAAGCTGTATCCAGCTAATGTTATGACAGAGCTTTCCTTGAATACCAGGAACTAAAAGAAAAAAGGATGGGGAAAAAAGGAAAACACTTTGCACCAGTCTTTGCCGACTGACCTGTGCGAGTGCTCTCCTTTAAGAGTTTCCATACTG
>PVKY010012206.1:0-11622 GCA_004027775.1 Bradypus variegatus | reverse complement strand
CCTCGGAAATGGGGTTGTCATGACAATGAGATGAGGTGATTGACCGGAAAGTATATTTAATGTTTAACTCACTAAGAAACGGCAGGTAATAATAGCAGAGATAGTGTTTTCATTTGTTGCTATTGCTAAGTCACTTACTGGAGTTCACAGAGCGAATTAATTGAACTTGAATCAAATGTAAATATAACAAAAACGCGAAACCTAAAGGAATGTATTGTAATGAGGGGTGCAGATCTGAGAGATGCTTTGTGCGCACTTGCCACATCCTACACCTGCCTCCCGGTTCTTGGCTCTGGAAGGCTCCCCGACACCGTCTTCCTTCCGCCTCTGTTGGTAGGTGAGGAAGCCGGAAGAGGAAGGCCGAGTTATGGAGGAGGGTCATGGATTGGAGCTGGGTACTGCACCAAGCACATAGTATATTTTCTCTCATTTCATTCTTGTAAGAACGTTGCATAGTAGGTATTTTTTCTTATTTTAAGGATGAGGAACTAGAGCACGGAGAGGGGCCAGGAACCTGTCACAGGTTCCTAGCAGACCGTCCTGCAACGCTGTGGAGCGGGCAGGGTGAGTGGAGTCTCCCCGTTTTCACAGAAGCATGTGCGATTAAAGGAAAAAGTCCTCCCCTCGCCTCTTTTCAGCAACTGCCCTCCCAGAGCCGAGCCGCCTTTCCGGGCTCCAGGGTGGGCGCTCTGCGTGGCTCCCGCGGTCTTTGTGAGGACTCCACTTCCGGGCCTTCTCACATAGCGTGGTTTTGTTTGGTCTTTACAAGAGTCACGTGAGCTAGTTTTCAGGGAAGGGGCTGAAATCCTGAGAGGATAAAATACAGTCTTCTGGGGAATACCCACAGTTCTCTCTCTCTTTATCCTGGTCTTGTGCCCGAGACCCTAAACGTTACCTCCTTTACTTCTCACTAGAAGCCAGTGACGTAGCCACTAGTAATCCCGTTTTCCAGCTGAGGAACGTGGAACCTCGAATGCTTAACTGATGTGGCCGAGGCCACCACTAGCTGTTGGCAGAGCCGGGGTTCCAAATGCACGTGTGGGTGACTCCAAGTCAGGCCGTCCTTGACCTCAGCTGCAGCTCCCGTGTCCGCATGGGCACTGACCTGAGGGGACCTTGCAGCTTTGCCCAGCGCGTCTCTTGACGAAGGAAGTGGGGTGAGCCTTCTCTGGGCTTAGCCAGGGAGGGGCCCCGGCCGTTTGCTCAGCCCTGGAGGTTCTTCAGCAGGACCAGGGTCAGAGTCCTGTAGGGAGAAGAGAATTAAAAGAGAATTGCTTAGCCTTTTAAAAATGAAGACTCAGACAAGGCCTGATGATCGCATGAAAGAGCCTACACTGGAGCGCACTAAGGCAGCCTGGGGAAAGCCGTCGCTGACACCGTGCCGAAGAGGGGCTGGAGGACACGGGCGAGAGAGCCAGGCTTGCTGCTGTCTGTGTAGCTTGTCGGTGGCGGTGGAGTAGTTTGCAGTTGTCATCAGCCCTCACGGGCACCAGCTGTCCCTCCCCGTGGCCTGTACGTACTCAGCCGTGCCCAGGGACCCCCGAGGGCTCGTCTCCCCTCTCTGACTGGCCTGGGAGGCCCCTGGAGGCGGGGCTTAGGACAGTCACCTGAAATGGCTGGTACATAGTTGACACACAAAGCGTTTTTGTTGAATGAATGAAAGCAATGAAATTAATGGCTTAATCTTTATTATTATTACTATTATTGCATTTGCTCCCAAAGATGCATCTGTAAGCGTAACTTCCCGCGTAGGTGTCTCCGCCTTGGACAGTGAGGCGATGTGGTCAGGGTGCTGTTGTAATCAAGCAGACGTGTGAAACAACAGATGGCACCTAGAGCCACATGCCGTGCTAGGTGCAGCCTGGATTTTATTTCTCATCTTCACCTTAGTCTTGGAATGTAATGTTATGGGTCTCGTAAAGGTAGAGAAATTAGAGTTCAGATAGGTTCGGTAATTTAATTTGGCTCTCACAGCTAAGTGAGGTGGACCTGGAATTCATATCCTTGCTCTCTTGAGGGTTCGTTTCCAATGGGAAATTAATGTGGATAGGTGCAAAGAGGTGTAAAAAAACTGATCTTGGGATGAGTTTAGATATTGAGTAGGTGGGAATGGGTCCTTAAAGCCTACTGCAGGTGAACAGAAGCTAAGACAGGGGCTAGCTGAGGGTAGGGGTCAAGAGCAAGTCTTCCTGGAAGAGACCGAGTTTGGGATTTCGTCATCTGTGGTCTGTAGAGAGGCAGACCTGGGACAGGGTGTGTGGGCTCGGGTATTCCCTGCTGCAGCCACGCCTGCCCTGTGCTGTGGCCTGTGGGCCCCAGGGTCCTCCTCTGAGCTGACAGGTGAGGGGTTGTACCAGGTGCTTTACTTTCTTCACGTGATGCAGATAATTAATGGGATTGTTCCTGCAGACGTGCTGTTGCTGTCAGCAGTTTGGCTCTGTAGGTGCCACTTATAAACTAGTTTGTGTTTTCATCTCTTCCTTCACACTTAGCACATATTCATTTATTAACTGGGTCATATGCCTTAAATATTGGAAAAGATCTTGGTTATGCTGTTCCCTGTTTTATGTAGAGCAGATAGGCAGAGGAGCCAGGTAAGATTCACCTGCATCATGTCCTCCAGGAATTTATCCTACAGCAGGAGCAATAAAGTTTGGTCATAAATAACTGCAATGCAAAAAAAAAAAAAGTGATAAAAGCCATAGGGGGACAGATAAGGACCCTGGGTCCTAAAAGGAGACAGACTGCTCCTGGCTGGGGATCAGGACGGCTTCTGGAAGGAGCAGCATGTGCTCTAGGCCCTGGAGAGTGGGCGTTTGCACACTGCCCGAGAGGTGCGAGGTCAGCGGAGGGAGAAGCTGGTAGAGCTGCATTCCTCTGCACCGGGCTAGGCTGAGATCTCAGTGACTGAAACCAAGGCTCGTGGCTTACATTCGTGCCCACTGGAGCTGCCGCAGCTCTGGGCCCTGCCCCACCTGCCTTTCCCATCCCAGGAATTGGATCAGCCCCCACCTCACCCAAGGCTTGTGGCGGGGGAGAAGAGAAATGACCGAACCACAAGGTGGTTCCTAAAGCCTCTGGTCTGACGGGGCAGCCATCACTTGTGCCAGAGCAAGTCAGATGGCCATGCTGACACCAGGGAGGAGAGGAGGGAGCAGATGCCACAGGGGCAGTCAGGAGCAAGGCCACCTGCCGGTGGGAGCCCCCGCCCCGGCTCCGGGCCCACTGGGTCTGGGCTGCGAACCGTCTCGTGTCCCCCGTTCCTATATTTTGGGCAAATGCTTCCACATCCCAAAGCACTGACTGTGGAGTAGAACCCAGATTTTAGCTGCCTGTTCTGGGCACTTTGGCCTTTTGTTTCTCCTCAGTTCATACTGGCACTCGGGGTTGCTCCTGGAATGTTGACAAGTTCTCTGGGAGCAAGGAGAACACTGGAGCAGAAAGCATCTGGAGAGCAGCGTCTATTCTGGGTGATTTTTATTTTTTATTTCTCAACACAAAGTTTCTCTGACAGGCCATGGTCCTCTCTGCTATAAAACAGTGGCCACCGATTCTCAGGGTGCGCTGTGTGTGATCCCTCATGGCCACACAGGAAGTGCGATCCGCAAAGCCCCGGTAAGGGCCTCAGTTTCGCCAGGATGCGCAGACAGCCTGGAGGCTGCTGGGGCTGAGATTGTTCCAGTGCAGCTGGACCTTCTCAAGCAGGGAGCTCCACACAGAGAAAGGAGCCCTTCCTCAGACCCCAAGACCCCAAAGATCAGGCCCAGAGCTCGCAGTGACCTTGGGTGGAAGCTGGGAGCGGTAGAATTCCAGGCGCTAAAGGTGGGTTTCCGTGGGCTGCTGGTGTGCACCAGACCCTGTGAGGGGAGTGTCCGTCCTCCACATCACCGGAGCCACATCCCCGGGAGAGCAGCAAGGCCCTCGCCCTGCCTGCACCTTGGCCTCAACGTCGTGGGGGGGCACCCTAGGGCCGTGGAGAGCCCACGTGTGAATGCACATGCCTGGCACACAGCGAGCTCTTGGCGACGGCGCCTTTGCTGTCGTGGCCATCAGCCAGCATCCGTGTGATAATGTGACCGCAGCGGTGCTGCCTGCCCTTCCCAGCCTCTCCCCAGACCTCGTGAAACGTCGGTGGAGGGGCTGCGTCTCTAAGGGCCCTCCCAGCCCTGAGAGACCAGGCATTCGGAGTGGCTGAAAATGAACATCTCTGTGCATAGTAAGCTCCCCCTGCGAGGGGCCACACACAGCAGTACAGCAGTGCCCCTTATTGTATTTGACAGGCCTAGAAGAATTGAAGCCATCTTTGAGTATTAATATTGTTGTTTTACGCTTTTGTCCTTTTGACATCTTGGTTGGAAGAAATGGGGATATAAAAAAGCTAGTCTGTTTCCGTGTAGACTCGGATAGCACTCACTGTTTTGTGAAACATAAGAGAAAGCTCATCTGCAAAGCTTTGATCCAGCTGTTACCTCCCTGGTTTTCCTGCGTAGTCCTGAGCCGTCCAGCCATCCTCCTGCCCGAGGATGAGGTTGGCTGGAGAGAGCATCGTCTTGTGTGAACTGAGGTTGTGCTGCCCTTTGCTCCTGTTAGCCGTGTCTTGCTCATGTGACATGTCACTGCAGGTTGCTGCAGCCCTGGGCCTGCCCCACCTGCCTTTCCCATGCCAGGAGTCTACTAGAGGGACGAAGGCACCTTAAAATGATGGGGTCCAGGTATCGGGGATGGCCACCCTTCTGGGCCTAATACTAGGATGGTTTTGTCAAAGGAAAAACTGCACACAGTGTTGAACAGGCAAGGGCGATTTTATCCAGGGGCTGTTATAGCTGGGTGTGTGGGGGGAGGGGGGCTCCACGTAGGTGAACTCAGCTCCTCCGTCGAAGCAGAGGAAGGCCAGCTTCTTCAGGGCTGCGAGGCACTTAGAGGACAGGAGGCTGAGTGGTTTACTGAGGCTGCCATTAGGACCACTCAGATGAGAAAGTTTCTTTTGGGGATTAGGTCCCCGGGGTCTGTAAGGGCTGGGAGGGAGGAGGGAGCTGAGGGGCTACCCTGTTAGGAGCCTCTCAGGCCCCCGGGGAGCCTGGGTGAGAGGGAGAGGGCAGCAGGGGCCCAGGATGAAATCAATACTTATGGTAGTTAGGGTCAGATGTTTCCTTTTTTTCCCTGCAGTCTGTTGTTTTCCTCTGTAGTCCCACAGCTGCAAGATTAGTTTCCAGGAGGTCAGGCAGGTGGGGAGCAGGTGGGGGGTGCGAGGAGAAAGGCTGGCAGCTGATGGAGAGAAGGAAAAACAGCCTTGGTCAGTGTCATGAGTGTTGTCCCCTTGGTCCATCACACAAAAGACATTGAGGACATTCCAGAAGTACAGAAAGTGAAGCTCCACGGGTCTGACACCTACTGCCTGCTCGGCATGATGCCGAGGGTTTCCTGAATACCTCCTGCATGTGACAGAGAGGTTTGGTGCACCCCCGCAGGCACTCACAGCTTCCTGCCTTCCTGGGTGCCTTCTACCTGTCAAGTCCTGCTCCGGTGGCTGGAGGAACTTCCTGACAAGGGCTCCTGCTCCCCATGTTATAGACCAGCACGGTGGGGTTGGGCCCCCGAGGACTTGAAGTGTCTGCCGCAGAGAGGGTGAGGCTGGAAAGGTGGTGAGAGGGGATCCCCTCCCTTCCCAGCCACCCTCGGGCCTGCCTTCCCTGCCCCAGACCAGTCTCCCCATGGCAGGCACTGCCCCTTGCATGCCAACCTACCAGGGCCCTGCTCCCAGCCCCCCAAATTGGCAGGAGCCCCCCAGAATCAGGGTCTCAGAGGTGCAAATGACCCCTCTGGAGAGCCACGGGACCCCTGCATCAGGAGAGAGAAGCACGCGGCACGCTGGCCCTGCATGGAGAAAACACCCGGAGCTGAGCAGCAGATGGAGGCAGGGAAGGGCAGGCGTCGGGTTTTTTCTTTCCTCTCCCCAGATCTGGGACGAGCACTGTAAGAATGAGCGCATCACGAAGTCATCCAGGGGTGCCTTTTCCTGTGCATTCTGGCAGACTACGGCTTTTTGTTATGGTGACTAGACTTGGAGGATTTTTGTTTGCAGTCATCTGTGCACTGCTGGATGAGGTGAGGCTTTAGAAACGTGCCTGCTCGAAGCAGGAGAGATGTGGCCGCCCGCCGGGTGGTTCTGTTAGGGGAAGCTTGGAGGGTTGTTCACTACTTACTTCCATTAAAAAAAATGCATAACTTGCTTCCATTTTTAAAGAGAATTACTTTATATTAAACAAATAGAACGGATGATAGTTTTGTATTTCATTATTACTTGCGAGTCACAGATTCACCACCAAATAACATTGTCCTCAGTGTGTAACACTGTGGAAATGCGTGCGTGCCGCCCCCCGACACGCACACGCTCACTCACCTTTCCATGGAGCAGGAGGAGGCACTCGTCACCCATAGGCGCCGCTGAGCAGCTGTGGGAGGCAGCAAAGTAGAGGGTGTGTGCACCCAGGGAGCTCACCATTTCCTAGAGATGTAAGGTGCACCCCCCAAAAGTGTGAGATGAAGCCAGAGCAGCACTGCCACAGACTTTATGTACTCTTTGGGGTTCACAGGCAGGATCCATGTTTTCACATGCATTCTTGAGCTGTAGTCACGTTCGCACGACGGAGAAGGGGAAGGACACCCCAGGTGGATGCAGCAGCCACAGCTCGGCGACCTCGGGGTGTGGTGGGGGAGGGAGCACAGCCCAGGCGAGCGGGGGCCCTGTGTGGCAGCCAGGAGGCACGGCCCACCGGGACCTCACTGAATACTCCCAGCACCCAGGAGATGGCAGAGGCCACTGGCACTTCGATTTTATAGACAGAGATTGCGGTCAAGGCTGTTCAGTAACTTCTACACCTCGAACTCAGACCCAGATTTTTCTGAATCCATGTTTTTAAAGTGATGATACAGAGCTAAAATTGTGGAGGGCTTTAGTTCTGTGGTCAGAGATTTGCACTGTCTTTTGGTACAACTTTGTAGACGTGTAATTGAAGTACAGTGACCTATATGTATTTAAAATGTACAATTGGATTGACTTTGACATATGTACACCCCCCCAAGAAACCATCACCACATTTAGCATTTCAAATGTTTTTATCATTTGCAGAATTTTCCATGTCCCTTTGTCAGCCATTCCCAGGCCACCACTGCTTTTTGCTTTCTGCCACTGAAGGTTAGCTTGTGTGTTCTAGAATTTTACACAGATGACATCAGTCGTACAGCACGTGCTTGCTTTGCCCAGCTTCTCCCACACAGCACGATGACCCTGAGATTTGTCTGTGGTGTCAGTGTGTAGCGATCGCACATTCCTTCTTCGCTGGGCACTGGTCCCCTGGAAGGACACACCTGTCCGTTCACCTGTGGTTTCTGCTTTGGCCTAGTATGAATCGCCTGCTCCGCCCACTCCTGTCCCAGTATTTCACGGGTAAATGCTTTCCTTTCTCCTGGTAAATGCCCAGGCGGGGGCCTGTGGGGTCACGCACAGGTCTCTGGGTGGCTTTCTGGGCCCTCCAGGCTGCCTGCCGTGGCCACAGCGCACCCTGTCCCGTCAGCAGTGCGTGCGGGTGGGGGTTCCACCCCCGCATCACCCGCCAGGTGCGGTCAGCCTCCCTTGCTGGAGAGGTTCTCGTGGGCGCGTGCCTTATTGGGGTTTGGACTTGCGTTTCCCTGGTGACCAGCAATGCTGAGCCTCTTCTCGTGCATTTACTGAGACATCCGTCTGTCTTCTGTGGAGTGCTGTGTGACTCTTTGCCCATCTTAATTGGTTTGGTTGTATTCTTATTGAGTTTTTGATAGTTTCTTTAAATAGTCTAGATACAAGTCCTTTCTCCAACCCATGTGCGCTGTTTTCTTCCAGGTTTTGATTTGCCTTTGAAGAGCAAAATTTTAAAGTTTTGATGGAATTCAATTTATCACCATTTTCTTTTATCTATTTCCAAGTCCCATACTCTTTCCTCTCTTATCCCATTCTGCTACTGAGCTCATGCTCTGAGGTTTTTTTTTATTTCAGATACTGTATTTTTAAAGTTGTATTCATCTTGCCTTTTATTTTCTGTTTCTCTGTTGAAAATTCCCATCTTTTCGTTCAAGTGTCATTTCCTTTTCTCAGAGGGTGGGGTTATATTAGCAGCCTTAAAGGCTTGTCTGACATTTGCAGCATTTGTCTCATCTTAGGGTTGGCACCCACTGATTCTTTAGAGAAGGTCACATGTTCGCTTTTTTTGCATGTCAATTTGCATTGTTTCTTGGACACTGTGACTGTGAATTTTTGCAGAGACTGGGTCCTGTATAATCCTCTGAAGAACACGGATGGTTTGTTTTGGCAGACAATTTTAATCCGGCTGGGCTCAGACCATACATTCTGCCTTACTAGGTGGTTGTTCAGATCACAGCTCTGCTCCCTAAGTGCAGTTCCCGCGCCTCTAATTGTGTTGGTTTGGGGCTATCCTGCCGTGCGCTGGTAAAATTTTAACAGCCAACCCTGGTTTGTAGCATTTGCCAATTTCCATGCTGCAAATATTTCCCCATGGGAAGAAAGAAATGGTGGTATGACAGGAAGTTAAAACTGGTGGATTGGGGTATCGGGGGAGGGGGGTCGGGGTATGCTGGAGTTCTGTGTATGGGGTTTGTATTGTTTTTGCAACTGTTCCTGTAAGTTTGAGTTTATTTCAAAATAAAATAAAAAAAAAATTTCCCCATGGCCAATTGCAGGCTACCAACATGATCTCTGAATGCAAGTTGAGAAGAGAGGCTAACGTCTGGCTCTTGCTGGCCTGAGCTACTCCGGCCCACCAGGTCAGGAAGACCCGCGAGCAGGCGGCTTGGCTCTCAGTGTGGTTTGCTGAGTCTTGGCCATGCTGGTTGGGTCTGTGCGTGCGCAGGCAGAGGCGAGTCGGGAACGGGTGGGGTGGGGAAAAGGGTGATCTCAGTTCCGTTCCCTAAGCCATGTGGGTGGGTGTGTCCTGCTCAGGGCTTAAGGTGAGATTTGTGCAGGTTCATACCCAGAACTCGGGGACCTCCTCCTCTGGCTCTCTCCACTTTGAGATCACACACTCACAGCCTGCAGGGAGCCCTTTTCCTGGCTTCTCTGGCCAGAAGGTTGGTGTTTCTTTTGGGTTTTAGCTACTGGTGCCCCCACTGCCCTTATGCTCTGCACCTGGGGCTGCTCCTGGGCCAGGCAGGGAGAGGGGGAGAGAGAGGGTGACCCTGCAGCCCCGAGTGCTCTCCCTGCCCTTGCTCTGTTAGGCTGAGGGCCAGCTGTGTCCCCACCCCTGTCCCCATGCAAGCACACACCTTCCAGCTGTGTGCTGGGGAATTCTGAGGGTTTCCTGTTGGCTTTCCCCATTTAATTTAGGAAATATGAGGCTTAACTTAGAATTGGTGATATGTGTAATTAGATTTAAAGGTCCTCTTTTACTAATGGCAACTGATTGAGGCATTTTAACGATGCCTAAGTTTTTAACAGTTTAACAAAACAATGCGTTTCACTGCTTTAAAACCAGTCGGCTCTTTTCTGAGCAGTTCCCCGTAGGATGGCAATGCTTCAGCCAGACAAAGGCTTTCGGGTGCCTCTTACTTTAGCAAACATTTTCCAGCACCTGTCATGTGCCAGATATTGTGCCAGGTGCTAGGAAGGTAATGACAAGTTACATTTCTGCTCTGCAGAGAACTCTCAGTTAAGTGGAGAAAAATATGCATGCAACGTGGATCATTGCAGTGTGTGCTGTGTCAGATGAGCTGCAGAGGCACAGAGGGCTGCGGAAAAGGTGGCCGGAAGAGGAGCTCAGCCAGGTGACATCAGGGTGCAAGCTTCCGTGGGAGGGAACAGTGAGGCAGTAGCGAGGGCGGAACTCAGTGTGGGGAGGGTGGGGGGCAGCACGTGGACCTGTCAGGAGTGCTGGAGCCCCGGGCAGACGTGGGGTGCCAGCAGCTCCTGCATGCCTGGGTGGAGCGTGCGCCGTGGGAATGGATGAACCCCATCCTGAGGGACCCACCGGTCTCGCACAGCGGGTGGGAGCTGGTGTCTTTCTGCTGCCGTCCTGTCAACAGCTTTAGAACAGCTTCTCTGAGAAGCTGTGAGGGCTGATTTCGGAAGCGTCTGGAGCGAAGGCCACAGGTGTTAAGTGTCTGGATCCAGCCACCCTTCCCCGTCCTGCCTCTTCAGCCCCAGTCGTGTCTGCCCCTCCCAGGGCTTTCACAGCACTCTCCTCACTTGGCCTCCCAACCCCAGCCTTTCGCCCTCAGTTCAGGGCAGCAGCCACCTTGACCTTCACGGCGCTAAATTGCAAATCCACGCATGCCCTCGCCTACTTCACCCTCCCCGCAGCCACGCACTGGGCTCAGGTCACGGGCCTCACACCTCATCTGCGTCCAAGGCTGATGTGACAGTGCCACAACCCAGGGCTGACAACAGAGATGTGTTCTCAGCAGAGCCGGGGGCCAGGAGCCTGAACTCGGGGTGTGGGCAGGGTTGGGCTCCTCCGAAGGCTCCAGGGGAGGGGTCCCTCTTGGGCCCTTCCAGCTCCCAGTGGCTCCCCCGGCATTTGGGGGCTTACGGCCCCATTGCCCCCATCTCAGCTCCCATCTTCATGTGGCTGTTTCCTCTGCATCTCTCCCACATCTGTCTCTTCCCCTCTCCTTGTGGGACGCCATTTAGGACCCGCCCTGAAATCAGGTTCAGTGTATTTTGAGATTCTTAATTACATCTGGAAGGACCCCAGTTCCAAATAAGATCTCTTCCTGAGGTTCTGGTGGATGCGATTTGGGGGACACTCTCCAGTCCCCTGTGGAGGCCCCCCAGGCCACATTCCCACCCAGCACCCTCCCACAGCCCTGCTGCCCGGGCCTGTCTGCACCCTGTGGCGTTCAGGGCTCGGCCCCTGTCCCTGCGGTCCCCCCACCCCTCCTCACACCCAGCAGCTGATTCCCACTCGTCAGCTCTCCACTTGCGGGTCGCCATCCATGAAGGCTCTACTTCCGTGTCTTCTTCACTAGACTGAGTTCTGCAGGAGCCTCCATCTTCTCATCATTGTTCCCGCCACAAGGATGGAAAGAAGATCACGGTGGGCGGTGCTTGGCCCAGGGGCTGCCGTTTTGAGGTTGTGCGTGATAAACGAGTAGATGGGGCCCGGCCCAGAGGAAGACTTCAGTCTTCTCATTTTTTAGTTCAGACTCTTCTCCGGCACTTCTTGAAGGCCTTCTTGAATGAATTTTGGCTTCCTAGAAATTTACTCACATTTTTATTTTCTAAAGGAGTTTCATGTTATTCTATATCTGTGTCCTGTAAATACGTTCTGTATTTGCACTAGTTCTTGGTACAAATGCTATCTTGCATATTAGATGGTAATCAGGCGATTTCCAATTGCAGATCCCTGTGAGAGCTCCGCAGCTTGGTATTCCGTTTTCTGATGGCTCTTTCACCTTGGATTTGGACAGCTGCCTGTAACCCCCAGGCTGGTCTCTGCCTCTCTGTCTTGCTAACCTTCCATTTGGGGGCCTCAGTTGTCTTCCTTAAGGCTCAAATGTGACAGCCGCCGTCCTCCAGTAAAATTCACGGACTCCCTTTACCCAGAGGCAGCTCACGATGCTCCAGGAGGCACC
>PVKY010012205.1:0-11629 GCA_004027775.1 Bradypus variegatus | reverse complement strand
TACGAATTTCATATAAATGAATAACTATAATACATTAAGAACACAGCTAGATTCTAAATATACACAAGGTGCAGGAGAAGGGTAGGGGAAACTTCTAACTCTGTCTGGGATGTTAAATAGGGTCAGAACTTGGAAGAGTCTTCACCTCTTGAGTGCTGTATTCATAGCTTTCCATGACCCAACCCATCCTACCTTTTTAATCTTAATTCCTGCTTCCCAACAACAGCTCTGCTAGACTGGTCTAAGTCATGAAGTTTATCCCTCGGTTAGTCTTTCACCCTTCACAGGATATGGGCACCCATCCATTCCCCTCCTCCCATCCAGAACCACTCCATGTTTAAGGCCACACTCAAGTTCTTCCTTCTCCATGAAGTCTTCTGTGATTCTCTCTCTTTCAATTCTCATAGGATGTTTTATCCATACTATACATTTGGCACTTAATCACATCCTGGCTTTTGACATGGCTCGTTAGGTAATATTATTTGACTTATAGACGATTATATAATTTTAATATTTTTGTTCCATCTCTAGGTTGACAGCTCACTTAAGACAGAACTTCTCTGACATACCCATAGCTACTACTTCTTTCCTGTATTATGCTACAATAGATGCCAAAAAACACAAGCGAAAAATAGACTAGAGTCATTAGGTATTAGGCAGTAAAGTCCTACCACCAGCTGTTGGTGTCTCTTGAGCTTATGACATTTGAATATATTAGATTACTAGAAAAACAGCTTATTTATAATAACTTAGTCTTGGTTTATTCACTTGCACATATTGAGCACTTATATTTCTTATTCTGGGCCAAGATAAGGCCACTGATTCTTGCCAATCAAAGGTATTTCTAAAAAATCTGCCACAAATAAGAAAATTAAGAAATCTCAATTGAGACAGATTCTCTACTCAAACTTTAAAACCTAAACAGATAAAGACATATTTATGCTTTTAGTCAATGCACTCAGTCTTGACAAAAATATGAAATTTTGGAAAATGCCTGTAAACTTTAAAGAAAAAAAAAGGAGAAGGTGGTAGGTTATCTACCTAGCATCTTGCCTTGCTTCCCCTCCCCCTTCAAAGGAAGGGAAAGTAGAGCAGATGAGGGACTAGAAAAGTTTAAACAGTTTTCTTGTCTATCTAAATACAAAGGTCAGACTTCTGTAGTTTATAACTAACCCTGTACATACTCAATAAGTAGAATTGTACCAAATTATAAAAGTACTGCATAATTTCTGAATGTAAGGATGTCATTTATAAATGCATACACGAAATGGTGGAGGTGAGGGTGAACCTATAGATTTTCAATGTTTTAATAACTCTTCTTTTCCTTTTCACCCCCAGAACCTATTATGTCTACATTCTCAGAACCCTTATATATGGAAAGCTTTATAAATTTGAGAATTACCCAAGAAAGGGAGACAAAAGTGGAACTTATTTACTCATCAGATATTCTTTGAGTAAAAGTCAAGGCTTTATTGACTACTTGATTCTTAGCCTCATCTCCCTGATATCCAGAGAGACAGTAGCGGTTCAGAATACAGACTCAGGAACCAGACTTGCAGATTTCCAATCTCAGCTCTGCTACTTACTAGTTATGTAGACTGGTCATTTCCTTCACCTCTTTTCAGGGTTCCTGAACTAGGAGAACCAGGTTCTAGTCCTAATTCTGCCTGTAGCTTGCCTAGTGACCTGGGGCCATAGTTTCTGCATCTGTAAAGAGATGGAGTTAGGTGACTGGACTAGATGAGTCTTTCTCCACCAGGGTGAGTTTAATATCCACGGGACATCTGGCAATGTCTGGAGATATTTTTGGTCATCACAAAGGGGTGGAAGAGGTGGGGGTAGGGGTGCTACTGGCATCTAGTGGGTAGAGGCCAGGGATGCTTCTATGTACAGGACAGACAGCCTCCCATTACAAATAATGAACAGAACAGATAGTTTCCCATGACAAATAATTATCTGGCCCCAAAGTGTCAATGGTGTCACAGTAGAGAAGCCATGGGCTAGACTGAAAACTCCCTCTCCAAGACAGGAGGTGTTGCTGAGAAGGCCCATTTTTATGGTTTAACATGATAGGTTTTCATGAGAGAATAGCACAGACATTAAGGGCATGGATTCTGCGGCCCCTCTGCCTGGGTTCAAACCTGACTCCACCACTTACTAAGCTGTGTGACTTGGACCAGTTACTTAGCTTTTCTGAGTCCTAGGTGCCTTCTCCATAAAATGGAGACAATACAGTATCTATCTCGTAAGGTTTCTATGAGGATTAAATAAGTTAATATTTGTAAAACACTGAGAACAGTGCCTGCATTATGTTTATATTAGCAACCATCATCATTCTTGCCAATCTAAAAATGGGTGTAAAAAGAAGAAAACACCAACCATTCCACTTTAGGAGTCACATGAGTTAGACTCCTCAATAGAAAGGCTTCTGAAGACTCAATTTCAGGTGCAGTTCCTCAAATGGCAGAAAGACTGCTCCCCCTCAACCCGGCTTCTTTCAGCCTTTCTATTCCAATGCTTCCACAGCTGCTTAAAGGCCAGAATTAAAGGCCTGGATACAAACGTTCTTGCCGTCTGGAGGGAAGAAACTACATACACCCATTACTACAATGCAAATGGTAATGAGAAGCAGTGGTTTGTATGTATCAAGGAATCGTTTTTATCTTTTTAGCAGAAAAGGACAGGTGCTTCTGCCTACCTGCTGTAAGGGGCTCCGTCCATGCCCTTCACCCTAGTGCCCTTCCCCAGCAAGGGAGACGCCAGGAGAGGAGGAGAGCACACCCGCAGCAGGGCAACAAGAGAGAAACACCCTGTGAGGGGATCTTTTTGTTGCTGTTATTTTTATTACATAAGTTAGAACATAGTATCACAGCAAAACATTCAGACAGTGAGGCATACAGAATAAAAGAACAAAAGTTTCCCTTTATTGCCATCCTAACTTCCCTTTCACGCAGTAACCACTTTTTACAATTTAATGGGCATCCTTACAAATGTCCATAATGCATTTACTTTCAGTTTTGTAAGTTTTTATTTCTATAAACATCTTTCTGTGTCAGGACATCTAGAGATACATCATTTTAATATTTGCTCCACTGGATTCCATAATGAGGATGTAGCATAGTTTATTTAATCACTTCCTTACTGGTGGACACTTAATTTAACCTTAGATGTCAATTCTGTAACGATGTGAATATTGATCTGCAAGTAACTAACTGTTACTTAGATTTGTTGCCAGCAAATCTAATTCATTGGTGACTCTGCAGGCAGCTCTATCTCCATAAAAGATTTATTTCTAAAAGTCTGTCTATAAACCCATAAATTAAAAAATACCAGCTAAATTTACATATAGTTTAAACGACTTTGAGATATAAACACAACTACATTACTTCTATTCAAATATAAATTTAACTTAAAAAATGGAAACCAATGAAACATACTGATTCAAGGTAAAGCATTTCAATTTCCAAAAAGGTGCCTCTAGTAGTTTTTAGGAAACGTGCTTTTGTTTCTAAATCCTGCTATAGAGATTTTGGAAACTACAGGGTCATAAGCCATTTTCTTCTTCTAATTAAAAAAAAAACTATAAATTTCCCAACCTTATGTCAGAATTAGTAACTTATTACCTATCTCATAAACAGGTATCACCTATAAGTATTTAGTGGAAAATCAGAAGGGAGAAGTTTTGCATCTCTAGCGAGCAATTGCTTTCTTTTCCTCTCCTAATAAATTACAGGCAGACTTGAACAGATGTCATGTTGGCATTCAAAACCTAAAATATAGCTGAAAAGCAAGTTATGACTAATACAAGGAAAAAAGATGAATGTCAGAAAGCTTCTTCTTCTTCTTCTTTTTTTTTTTTTTTTTTTTCAAATTTCAGATAAGCTCTTTAGCCTTAGGGTTCCTTTCACAGAGTCCCGGAGTTCGGCTAGATGTCTTAACCCCCATTTAAATTGCAATCTTTCCTCATGAGTGGGGGTGTGAAAATGCATTTTAAGAGTGTCAGTGTTTATGTTAATCTCAGCAAGAACTCCTTCCCTCCCAAATGTGGCATGTACAAAACCTTAGCTCCCTTTCTTCCAGTGTATTTTATTTGCACTGTTCTTAGCATGTGAAAGATGTCTGCCTGTGCCTGAAAAGCTCCTGATCTTCTCGGCAGCTCCACTTTACAGAGTAACTGCAGTTTCACATAGAAAAGAGCTGCTTTCCTTTAGAATTTCAAAAGAAAACTTAAAAATACAGATTGAAAACGGGCTTAGAGAGGGAGACACCGGGGAGAGGGGACCAAAGAAACTACAGTGTCAGTTTCAAAGAACGGGGGCCCGGGACCCTGCGAAGGAGCGCTCCTCCCCACCAGGTGGCCCGGGCCCTATCAGCCACGGAGTGCCACGGTGGCTTCAGGCCTCAAGTCTCTGTGCCCTTTTCCTTCTGCTTAAATTGGATCACTTCTGCCAAAGCCCCTTTTCTGGGGTAGATATGAACCTGTTCCCAAGACTACACTGTCACTAACTAATTCTCTAACAATTATTCCACTGTTCTTAGTGAAGCATTTGGTTTTTTGCTCTGACATTTACAGTTTAGAGGTAATTGCTGGGGATGTTGAAAAATGAAATGTCTTTGCAGAAACTCTATCTCTGCCAACAAAATAGCCAAAATGAGAGAACCGAAGACAACCAGCCAATTATTTATCCCAGGCACTCTCCACAAAACTGCATGCAAGGGAGTAAATGGGATAGATGTCGGAACAGAAGTGTATATTCAGTTGGCACCTGAATATGGTAAAAGAGTCTAGGCACCTATACTTCCAGATACCAGTCTTCTTTCCTGGGACTCACATGGTGCTTCTATTATCCTACAAAGTGAGGATTTAAGGTCATTCCTAATTAAACCTCTATCGCTGTGGGGGTTGGAGGACATTCTAACTAAATATTAATTTGGCATCCACTAAGTGCAAGGTATAGGTCTAGCTTTCTTTGCAAATGCTTCCATCTACTTCCAAGGAAGAGATGTGCCACTTGGATTTAGACAACCTAAATTCTACAGACAAAAACAATGAAAACTAAGAGGATATTTCCTCCTAAGTAATCCCTTTTCCTATTTCTATACATGGCCTTTATCCTTGTCTACAGAGCTGTGTGCAACTTTTTTTCCCTTTAAGGTTTGCCTTAATTTTAATTCTATAAAATATAGCAAAAGCAGGAAGATACATACTATGAACCTGAAAGTACTTCAGGATAGAAACTAACAGATTGGAATCTTAGGACACTTATTTTCATGTATATTACTTCAAGCAATTCCTATTTTCACTGCATAATCATGCACTTCTTTTAAGTCATTTAGTTCCCTGTCTCATCAGCAACATTCTGTATATTTCTAAACTCTATTTTCAATTTTGAAAAGGCAACAGGAAGTTTTACAAACAAAAGTAAAGAGCTATCTTACATAAAAAGCATAATAATTATCAGCCTCATAAACACAAAGACAGAAGAGAATTCTAAATTTGTCACTTTGTGAATTTGGAAAATTGATATTAGGCAAAAAGACCCAGTTGGTTAAGACTCCTGTAGACATAACTCCAGACTCTATAGCAAAGATAGTCATTTGGTCTCAAGGCAAAATTTAAAAAGTTCTCTGCTTAAAACAAAACCAACCCAAACCCATATTCTACCTGAATTATTCTTTTCTAATCACCTTTTTTTTATTTGAATTCATTTAACCAATCATACCCAGTGTCTGTTTATGTAAGTTTGTCCATTTAGTTAACAAAGAGTGAGGAAAAAATAGCCAATTTTATTGCCAAATGGCAGGTAAACAAAGCACAAGGTATATATAAAAAGCAGCTGTGTAATTTTATTTTATATTCTGTCCAAGTGTAGCAATTTGCACTTTTATATACTTTTACCAAAGCTTAATGAGAACTTTATAATCATACTGTACTTGGAGTGCAACGAAGTACTCTCTTATATAATTCTCACAAAATTCCAAAGAAAAAAGGTCTCTGTTAGGAAAATAGAAAATGATATGCATAGCAAGAGAATTATTATTGGCTATTTTCCATAAAAATGAGTAGCCCTAGGTTACTCAGAATCCACATTCCGAATAAAGAGAAAAATATCTTTCAATTCAGCCCAAAGGCCAAGGTAGTTTTGCATTAGTTTTCTTTTTCAATCAGAATGATGACACATCTTCTTGATGGCAAAAAGTCATAAAGAGAAAAAAAAATATATATATGTATATTATTTTTTAAAGGTCAGAACTAATTTTTTGTGTAATTAAATTAATGTTAAAATATTAGAAAAATAAATCCATATAAAAGGTTCTGGGCAGTAGCACTCACAAATAAAATCCAAATCCACAGTCCTCAGTCAAAAAAAGTACATAATCAACAACAACAAAGCACACTGTTAGCATTCAATCCACTTTCATAGAGATTGTAGAAATCAATTAAATCCACTATGAATCCCAAACTTGTTTTGACTTAATTTCAGACTTCTCCATGGCTGGCAAAAAGTCACAAATTAATTAATATTGTTTTACTTCTTTATGCATTTTCTATCCAACCTCAGACAGAGGTCCATAAATACAATTAATTATAGAAGCAGCTATTTTTCTACTTGTTAGCTGGATAGTATAAATGTTCAAAGAAACAGAATCATTAGAAACCTTTCTGTCCCAGGTCCCAGTCTTGAAAACCAGCAAAAAATATTCCATGAGAATATCTCAAACTATATTCAAACAGCATGTCCATGTCTTAATCAAAAAGCTTTATGAATTCATTGTGCCTCAAAATACACATTACCAAGATAGTGAGCTACCACATTTTTTACAATTTTCCAAATTAAAATTCTGTTTTTTATGGATTTGGCCTTTGTATATTTCAGATATAAAAGTATGTTATTGACATTGCAAGGTGTATAAAACTCAGGTGATGAGGGTCTCTGTCATTTTCTCTTAATCCAATTCCAAACTCGACCTTTACCCAGGGAACAGGTGTGTACTGTGTCTGTAATTCATCAGAGTGAGCGACCAGGCAGAAAAGTTAACAACAATAGGAGGCTGATACAGCCCAAGCACTTAGTGCCTAGAAAGCAGTTCTTATCCTCACCAAGATGAATATACTTTTATCTCGCAGTAGCAATTTAAAGGTAAAGAACGATGGGGATGAGGGGAGTAACATATTTATAGTCCTTCAGTTTTTTGGGACACTGCTTTTATACTAATAGTCTGCCAGAAGCTGTTATGTTACAAATTCCTTTTTCAGATATTCTGTTGCTCACATTCCAATCTAACCTATGACATGAGTATGAAAACGGTCATGACAGCATCTCCACTAGGGCAAATGTGAAATATGAACCCACTTACACAGATAAATTAAATAAACCTTCAAAAAGAAAATGATAAATGAATAGAGTATTTCTTTGTATGCAATATGGAAACTCCTATGAATAGTCTGCATTTGTCTCTGGATCAAATTTACTTAATTTAAAAATATGCCAGGGATCCATTTACTAGGTATGAACATGTACTAATTAGGTGATGCAAAAGCACAATAAAAAGGAGCAGCAGCTAATATTAGAACAATGCCCCCATCTAATAATGATTATTAGCAGGGTAAATCCAATACATATCAGATCTTTACAGTCAAGTGAAATTCTAAATATATCCTATAGAAATACATTCTAAGGAAAGAAAAAAAAATAAGTAAATAAATAAATAAAATGGGGCAACCACGAATATTATTGCTATGATTTCACCATAAAACTAAAATGTAATTTTGAAAGTCCTAATAGATTCAAGATTTTTTAGAAAATGTATCTCTTTATTAAAAGAATGAGTTAAAACAGAAAAATACTTTGGTGAAAAATAACTTCAAAACATTTTTGAAAAGAGATTCTTCAGCATAATACTTTTTTAACAATATAGGCTTTTATCAAATTTTCCTTTTTAAACTCACCCATCTGCTCCACAATCTCTGGAGGAAATACTCGGGAAGCAAATGCTCGTCGAAAAATATCTGAAAATTCCTTGTCCAGACCACCTATTCCCATTTTTTCAAAGTTCCAGTCAGGATTGATGATAGACTGGCGATTTTCCTTGGTTTTAGCTTTGCCTACGTCAAACAAATATAATCAAGTGTGAAACAAGAACTTCATTACAAAGTGGAAAAAGACAGAACTCCCTGGGCATCCTCAATGCATAAAAAGAAGCTATCTTTATACAAAGATGAACAACATGCTCTTAGCTGATTTTCTAAGAAGGATGAGTGTTCCTATGCTATCTATTTTGTCTGGTCCCCATTTATGGTCAGAAATACATTTTCAAAATAACTAGCTAAGCTTACACTGTAGTCTATTTGTAATTAATACATGGAGCTCGGTTTTATTTAATCTTTAACCCTACCAAGTTAACTAATTTAGTTCACTAGAAGAAACACCATGTACATATCTGACAACACTAGTTGCCAGAAATACAACTGAAATATAACAGCCTCTCAAGGCTCCTAAAGCAAGTGTATTTTAAAATTACATGCATTTACCTAGATTAAGTTTGTAACTGGGTGTAACCCTCAGCCTGAGAAGATATAATGAATAAGTTTGATGTCTTACTGCTTTTTCTTCACTTGCAAACAAGTCTACAATCTTTCTAAAGACTTTAGTGATTATAAAATTCATGTTTACAAATGCTCTAATAAAGAAGATACACCTAACTTAAATGTCATAGTGCCACCTAAAGCCACTCAGGAGTACCACATATACTATATCAAACAGAAAGAATAAAGTACTTTAGTATACTTTACTATAAACAAAAAAGTGTAATATTATAGTTTTTATAAAATCAGGGAAGTCACATTAGACAAAGTAAATTCTACATGGTAACTTTATGGTTAGTTCCACAGACCCAAGATTTCCTTTATGAAGGTATCGAAAGTATTTTTCTTTTACTCTACTGCCCCCTTGTGACCAAATTTACTGCATCCTAAATCACTACACAGTTTTATTTTCCAATGGGAAAAACCACCAATCACATACTTCACATGAATTACTTACGAAAACTTACATTGTATGAAGTCTATGCAACTCTCTTGGGACAAGACACCATACAAAAGGTATAAGAAAATAAAATACAAATAATTTCAGAAATCTATAGGCTCAATAATAGATTATGATATATCCTACATTTATAAAATGATATACTAAGTAGTCATTAAAAATTATTTTGTAGATGTGTATTTATGAAATACCCCAATGATTTTGCAATAAGTCCTCTCAAGGGGATGTGCCCTTTTCCTTCTTCATTTTAAAATCTCTGTTGTTAAGCCACATATAGTAACCAAGCCCTATGTCAGAATAGTCTAAAAACTGTAAATCTTACCAATAAGATTTAGTGAAGAATTTTCTGCTTTTTCAAATGCAACTTGACTGTTTCCAACAACCAGTCCTACTTCAATCTGTATAAAAAGATAATAATTAGTGCAATAGCAGACAAGGCCAAAATGAAGGAGAAATAAGATTCCTGTGCAAAGCAAATCTTCCAAACTATTATCTAAGTTACATTTACTTCTCTTGTGACTACCTCCTACTATTTCTATTTTCCTTAGTTCAGTGCCTATATCTTTTCTATAATGTCTTCCTTCTTATTATTTAGTTAACTACATTACAATAAAAGCCATCTGTTTTCAACCAGGATTCTAAGTGCATATATAAATTTCAATAATTTATATATATTACAGTAAAAGCCATGGGTTTTCAACCATGATTACTAATGCATATATAAATTTCAAATTAGTAACAGGTCTGCAAATAAGTATATTTTAAGCTATATTTTAATAACTATATATTTATACATATACACATTTACATATTATCTGTATGTATTTTAATAACAAAGCAATTTTTCTCCCTACTATCTTACAGGACAAAATACACAATACAAAGAAATCACTGAGCAAGAGAATGGCTAGGAATATATTAATCTGAACAATTCACATCATAAATATTTCCAATGTTAGAAATAAACCATACCTTCTGTCTTTTACCTGTCGCAGGCTCCCCCTTCAGGATGCTAGGATCCATGGCTTCAATATCCTTCACCAGCAAACCAAAAAGCTTGTCATTGAAGCTAAATACAAGCTACGTATAAAAGGGGAGAAAAAACATTTCATGATACGATGGCTTGATTCTCACATCATCGCCAATGTCTTCTAAATGCAGAAAAGCAGCTTTCTCCTGTGTTCCTCCCAAATCTGCTCCGCAGTAAAACTACCCACATAGCTAATGGGAAGAAAAGAGAATTAACATTTACTGAATATCTGCTAAGTACCAAACACAACAGGAGGTGAGTGCATACACGTATTTCTTCTTACTTAATAACACTCTTGGAAACAGAAATTATTACTCAGTTTTACTAACGAGGAAGCTGAAATCCAGAGAGTGGTTAAAAAATATGTCCCAGAGTCACAGTAAACCAATGTGCCAGGATTCAAGCCAGGTTCAATCCATGCTTTTTCCACAATCAACACAAAACGCCTACCATACAAGTACAGAGGCAGCTTCTGGATGCTCAGTAATTCATTCATCAAATATTTATTGAGTGCCTTCTACAAATGAGGCCCTCTTCTTCATGCTGGGGATACAACAGTAAACACAATAGGCCAAGCTGTCAATCCTACCACTAGTAATTACTATAAAGGGAATAAACGCTAAGAACAGTGATTCGGGGAAAGATATTATTACCTCCCTATATTATGGAGGATTTTCTCTTCATGGATTTACAAATATCTGCATGCTAATGAATTTTAAACTATTACAAATATCTAAGCATTTTCTGATTCTTCTAAGCATTTTCTATTAATGTACTGAAGCTAAAGGAAAGGGTAAATACAATGAAATTTATCTGGGCAATCTGAGCCCAATCATCAGTTAAAAATGCAGAAATCTAGAAGGAATGTAGCATAGCACAAAAAACAATGAACAGATAGCCCCCACATTATCAGCTAAATGTCATCTCGAGAAGCCTTCTCGGATCATCCAACCCAAAGCTGGACCCCAGTGGTTCCTTAGTGTCTCATCTTGTTTTACTTTCATTCATTAAAGTACTTGACAGTGTGTGACATTTTCTTTTCTTTTCTCTTCTTTTCTTCTCTTTTTTGTCTGTCTCTCACAACTAGAAAGTATGCTCTATGAGAGTAGGGATTATGTCTATTCTGTTCACTGTTGATCCGCAGTGTCTAAAACAGTGCCTGGAGCACACTAGGTGCTTAATAAATATTTGTTTAATTAATTGACTAACTGATTAATAGGTTCTTGTTGCAGCTATGCCCAGGGCTATGGAGCCATGGGCATGTTGCTTGTCTTCTCTGGACCTAAAATTCCTCATTTGTAAACTGAGGAGGTTAGACAAGATAATCTTTTAGGTTCCTTCCAGTTCTAGCACCTTTCAATATAATAAATACACTGTATTCTTTTCCTGTAATCCAGTTTCCACTTGCAAAAGTTCGATATTATAATATATAAATCATCCTTATTCTTAGAGTCTTGTCCTTCCAGATTCATGCTGTTTCAGTTAGACACAAGAATGACAGAGATAGCGCTCCTTTCACTTGCTCCTTTCACTATGATATCCCCTTCCTTCT
>PVKY010012204.1:0-11630 GCA_004027775.1 Bradypus variegatus | reverse complement strand
CCCCGGTCCCCGGCGTCCCTCTGCGGGGAGGGCGGGGTCGAGCCGCGCGTGGAGCCGGCAGCTGGATGGGGGCCTCGTGCCCTGTACCCCACCTGCGGGTGTCCGGTCCCCAAACTGAGCTCTCCGCGTTGTTCAGACGCGTGCGGCGGCCGCCTATTCTCAATTCACCTTTCAAGTCTGCAATTCTGCCTTCCGCACCACTCCAAATCCCGGTTCTCTTAGGATTCTTTACTGGGGAGGGAAAGAAATGTCTAGATTGCACGGCAGGAGCCAGACGAACCTGTCTGCTGAGAACAGTGCCGTCCCGGGCGCGCGGGCGTCAGTGTACCTGGAGAGATGGGTCAGGCCGACTGCCTGCCGAGGGTGCGCTGCTGTTCGCCTTAGAACCTTCTACAGTGAGCACGATGTCACCAAAGCACGTCTCATCCACCAGGCAAAAGCTGGCTTCCTCCACCACAGCACTGTCAAAATACCATTTTCAAAAAGGTGAAACTACAACTCGTCCCTGTAGAATGGGTAGCTGTCAAGATGTGTTTAACTCAACTAGGATGAACGCTGTTTGTAAGGAGGATGTGAGAAACGGGCTTGTGAAGTAAAAAAAAAAAAAAGCAGAAACAAGAGTGCTGAACTTGATACAGAACTGACTGACGCCCTCTAGCAAGTTGGCTGGCCCCCGTGCCACCCCCGGGGTCAAATGACCCTGGTTAAAACGTGTTCTAGCTTCCTGCCACATGGGAAGGGCAGAAGTCTCTCCGGATTCTTTTCCGTAACATTTTTAAGTTTGTAGAGAAAAAGGAGAAAGTTCGAGGGCAGACATTGCATTATCAATTTGCATCAAAGATGCTTCCTAGTAATTCTTTATAAAAGTGGATAAAGCTTAAAACGATCTGAAAAACAAATGTGGAACAAAAAATTATGGAGTGGTGCCCGGCCTGGAGGAAGAGAAGCCTCCTCAGGGCTGGGGCAGGGAGGAAGCCAGCCCCACGGGTGGGGAGAGGAAGCCGGGAAGGGGGCCAGGCCCCTACCCACCCACCCACCTTGGAGGCGGAGCCCACAGCGAGCAGCCTGCTGAGCCGTCTCAGGGAGGAAGCGGTGGCTGTGCAGGCGGATCCTTCAAGACATTGTGCTGAGAAGGCAAAGCTTGAGAGGAGCGAGGCGAGCGAGTGAAATAGCACGAGGAGGGGGTGGGAATGCAGGGCTGGGGGCAGGATTTTTGGTTTTGTTTTGTTCTAGGATGGGAGGAACTTGGGGATATTTATAGACTGTGAGGGGGAACTCGGAGGAGATAGACTTCAACCAGGGAGAAGAGGGGTGAATGGGTAAGATCCGACACATGGGGCCTCTCTAAAAGCCCCCTTTTCCTAGAGAAGGGGCTTGCTGGGCCCACAGATTCTCTGCATGATTTTGAATTGCTGACCATAGTTACTTGTTTGGAAGATGTTCGTGGCGTCATGAAAAAAACAACATAAAAATATAAAGGAGCAATTACAACTGTATTAGCTCCGCAGTACAAATGGCACACACAATAGTTTTAACTGTACGACTCTGAATTTTTTCTCTGAAGATTTGAGTTAAAGTGCATTTCTGCACTTAAGTTTGCATTTGGAATTTAAGAAATCAAATATGTTATAGTTATTTCTAGGACAAGCTTTCTCTCCTCCAAGAAAAATCACTTTGTGGCTTTAGTAGGATGTACAAGGGGTCCGAAGAGACCAGCCCTCCCCCCATCCCAGAGCTGGCGGGGGGCAAGTGTTTTCTGCTGTGTGTTCTTTCCTTCCTTTAGGAATCTTGTTTCTCCTACTGATACTAGAGAGCATTTCAAGTTTTAGAGAATGTCTTTCCGGGCTTTTTAAACTTGAGAAGTAGCAGTCTGATATTAAAGATTATTTTTACATGCAGTTTTCAGAGAAGGCGGTGGGGAAGGGGTGAGCCTTTTTAAGCAGGGGTGCAACATTCTTGGCCATGTGTTTTAGAAGGTAGAGAGGGTGACAGGACATGGCAAGAGGCTGGCAGCCTCTGGGTGAGGAGGGGAAGGCAGGCCCAGGGCACCCCGGGTGCATGCGGGGACAGAGTCGCAGGGGATGCAGGGCCCTGGGACCTGATGGCCCAGAGGGGAGAGACAGGTGGGACACACACACACTCAGGTTTCATGACAGGTGAGAAGCTGCCTGAGTGTAGAGAAGGAACTGAGCTGGAGGAGCTGGGGGGAGAGTGAGTCTGTGCTTTTCCATCAGGCTGACCTTGGGGACAACCTGCAAACACAGTCCCCAAACTCAGGAGTGGGTTTGGGTCAGCATGGCCAGGAAGGAAGCTCCCAGCTTCCTCCTGGAGGTTGGGGAGGCTGGAGGGGTGGAGGTGGCAGGGGAGCCTGTGAAGGCAGGATGGGGTCTCCAGGAACCTCAAGGCCAGGCTAAGAAGGCAGAAGGCGGCGAGGGAGGAGGGGCCCTGAGCCACTGCGCCGTCAACAGACCAACAGGGTAGCCCCGGCTCCATTCCGGAAAGCTGCTTGTGGGGCTGGTGTGCCCAGGGGCACCCTGCTGGGGGCTGGGAACGCAGGCACAAGGAGGGCCATCAGCCCAGAGGAGGCCAATTGGGGTGGCCACAATCCAGGGTCCGGGGCCCTGTCCTGGGGAGGCCGTGGCTGAGCTGAGCCGCGCGGAGGGGAGGGGCGGGCTCGGGGACGGGGAGGCTGCAGGTGGGGTGGGAGGCGCAGGGAAGCGGTGGGCGCTCGGCTTTGGTCCCAGAGGGTGTGGGGGCCAGACAACCCGCTAGAGGTCATCCTGACGCCGCAAAGACAGTGGGCCGGAGGGCTGAGGGGATGCCGGGTCCTGTTTGGGGGGCCCCTGCTGTAACTAGCAGGGGAGTGGGGAGGTGCGGCTCCTCCACACCCTGGGGAAGGTGGTAGCTTCCCGGAGCCTCAGTTCACCAGCTGTGAAATGGGCTTCACACAGCTCCTGCCACCTGCGTGCCCCTGATAAAGAAAGGTGGGGGTAATGGCTTAAATAATGCATTATATAACATGAAGCATATGTAATAACTATTTGAATGATATTTGGAATTCATACATGTTACATTAAAGCTTCAGGACCTGCCCCGTGTCTAAGGCTATGGGGCTGGGGGCTCACAGTTTCCAGAATCCACAGTCCTCTGCTCCCTAAGTTCTGAGGGCTATAGCTCCTCCCCACAGGCCCTCTCCCATGGCCACCCCCAAACTCACCTGTGGGTCCCCAACCTTCCTCTGAAAGCCCAGCCTGGCCACTGGCTCCATGGAGAGCTTCACGTTAACACAGGCTATTTTGAAGGGAGAAGGGGGACGGCAACATATTTCCCTCCCTAGGCAGCCCTCTGCTGTTCCTGGGGTAGCCCCCCCTCTCTCCAGGCCCACACTGCTCCCCACCCTCAGCCCTCGGGGAGAGACCAGCCCTGGGGGTCAGCGAGCGTTCCACTCTGGTGGTAGGCTCCCCCCACCCATGTGCCATGGGGAGAACAAGTCCTTTTCTCCCCCCCACGCCTAGCTGCCCCCAAGATGGGCAGGAAGGGACCCTGGGTGCTCACGTCCAATGTGGGAGACCACCATCCTGGGCTGGCTGCACATTACCCCCACTCAGCACAGGTCTCGGGGTCTGGAGGCAGCGGCCATGCTTGGGGTGTGCTGGGGAGGCTGGGGATAGATGCGAGGGGGTCCCTGAGGGGCGGACAGCCCGGGAGCTGGCTGAGATGCCGGGGCAGAGCAGAGCCCCCTGGGAGGGCGAGCTGTCCTGGTCCCAGGGTTGGGTGTAGAGCCTGTGAGCCCCAGGCTGGGGCACCTGGAGGGCCAGAGGGCCGGGGGAGGGGTCTCCCATCTCACCCCCACCCGTGTTTAACACCGGGAGTGGCAGGGGCCACCTCAGCCTATGGGGGCAGGTGGGGGGCTCCAGCCTTGTCAGACTGGCAAGTGGAGAGGGACCCCAGAAAGCAGATGCCTGCAGGCAGGGTGGTGACAACCCACCCCCAAAACAGCCAGGGGGGAATCCAGGCTCCCGCAATGCAGACCAAGGGGGAGACGGGAAGGTCACAGGGCAGAACATGGAAAAAACGGGAAACCAGCCGGAAACGTGAGGTATAAAAATCTGTATTTATATTACAAAGACAGAATGATACAGCACAGTCCCACCCGGTGGGCCGGGGGCGGGGGGGCCCATTTCACTCTCCATGATCTGATTCCAGAGCCCACCTCACCAGCACCAGCCCCCCACGTGGCCCCACACTCTGGCACGGAACCTGCCCTGGTGCCCTGGATGTGGCAGGCCACCCACCCACCCCTGCTGACCTAGACAGAGCCAGGGCTGGGGAAAGCCCGCAGCACGCTGCAGATGGGACTTGTGGGGGCAGTCCACCACTCAGCCAGTGGCTGACCGCCCAGGGGAGCACGCTGGGGTGCCAAGCCTCCGAGAGACGGGGTTCAGGGCAGGCCCCTCCCATCGACCAGCTGGGGCTGCACCAGGGCGGTGGTGGCTGGGCAGGGAGGCCAAGGAGACCCAAGCCTGAGCCTGGGGTTCTAGGCTGCAGCGTGGCAGCTCACGGGGACAGGACCCAGGCACCCGGGCCCTATTCTGGTCCTAGTGGCTTCCTCAGAAAGGCTCTGAATGTCCCGTCGTGGCCTCACACGGCCCCCTGGGGTCTCCCTGGCCAGCAGCCGCAGCCACCTATGGGCCAGGAGGGATGGGCGTGTAGCTCCGAGCCAGTCACCTGCCCCTGTGGACCACCACACCTCAGCTCTGACCAGGACAGGGGAAGGGCGGTGCTGGGGGCAGGGGGCATCCCAGACCCCAGTGCCCCTGAGTGGTCAGCAGCACCAGCTCCCCAGCCCAGGTGGGGACCAAGGCCTGAAAAGCCACAGGGGAGCCGCTGGGAGGGTCGGCTGGGTGGCCACAGCCAGTCCCCCCGCTGGATTCTGCCAGCCAGAGGTGGCCGTCGAACCTGCAAGGTGCTGGGGTGCGGGGTGGGGGTTGATGCTCTGAGAATGCAAAGCACAGCCCCTCCAGGGGCCCGGGGTTCTCCGGGCTCTTAGACCTGGGAACTCCGGGCCTGCTCATAAGAAGCGTTCTGGGGCATGGCTGGCGAGGGGGCGCAGCAGGGGAAACCCCTTCCCCAGCACTCCTGGCCCGCAGCAGAACACTTCCCTCACGGCCCCCCAGCCTCAGGGCACCCCCACTGGCCTGCCTCTGCCCTGCAACCGGCCTGCTCTCTGCCCCCTGCAGAGCAGGTTCTGTGCCAGAGCTGGTCCCAGGACCCCCCTTTCTGCCCCAGGAGACCACCGCCCTGGGGGTTTCAGTCAGCGGGACTGAAGATAAAATACTAATTTTTCCCCACGACTGAGAAATTGGCTAAAATGCACCAGAGGAGCTGCTGGGCACCAGCCCCTGGCTGCCTCAAGTATTGCTGTGTTGGTCCCGGGGACGAGGACCCAGGCCTGCCTGCACCACCCAGGGGAGAAGGGTGGTCCAGGTCAGCTGCCAAGGTTGGAAACCTGGGGCCCTCGCCCCAGGCCGGGGGGGGGCAGGGGGTGTAAGCTGCAGGCTGAGAACCGACTTCTCTGGTGAGCAAGCAAGCACCGCGAGGTGCAGAGCAGGCACCCGCCTGCCGGGGTGCCTCCCGTGGGGGCCCGGGTAGCAGCCCCCTGCCCAGCGCAGCCTGACACGGCCCGGTGGGGCGTCCTCTCCCAGTGAAGCCATGGCCGCTGGGAGGGGATCAGCTGGCAAGGCCTGTGGGCACCCGAGAGCCCCAAAGGACAGGCTGGGGAGGGGGGCGCAGGCGGGCACAAGGCACACTAGGACGGCAGCGACAGATGAGTCCCTGAGACGCTGGGCCACCCCCCCCTCGGCAAACAAGGACACGACAACGGCTAGGAAAATAGAGTACAAAATTCTCGGTCAGGAAATACAGCCGGCACATGCCAGTGTCACTTGGCCAGCGGTCTTTAGAGCTTCTATCTTTAAAAAAAAGCAGTTCTCATCTTGGCTGTTGAGGACGAGTCTCTCCCCCTGCAGCCTGCCACGGCAGGACCCATGGGGAAAAGCCCCTCCAGGGGGACGCGAGGGAGGACACGTGGGGTGCTGCCCTGGGTGGCCTGGGGTCTGGAGCCTCCTGGCAGGGGCAGAGTTTGCTTCTTTTTGCTTTTCTTTCAAAGCGGGACATGAGAAAGGCTGGCGGGCCAGAGGCTGCCCCTTGCCCACACCAGCTCCCCCCAGCCCCCGTGGGACCAGGTAGGCAGGTGCAGGGGAGCAGGGTTCGCATGGAGACGTTTGCCCAGGGACCCTGAAGGTTGCTGCCCTGGGACAAGTGGGTTGGGGGGTCTGGATGTGTGCGTGTGAGTGCGTGTGTGCCTAAGCGTGGCGTGTGTGTCTGACCTGGGAGGTGGGGGTAGGGGGTTGCTGGCCCCTCTGAACAGAGCAGAAGCTCCCAGCCCGGTGCAGGGGGGCCCTGGCCCGAGACCCCAGCTGTGGGAAGGCCCCACCACCCTCCTGCCCTGGGGTGCTCACCCGCCCTTCACGGCCCCTCCATCCACGCCTCAGGAGCCCACGTGGACCGATGGATGGACGGACGGATGGACAGACGGAGAGCTGCTCCTTCCTCCCTTCCTTCCTCGGTCCACTCCTTCCTCCTGGGATCCGGGGGTGGGGGGTCCAAGCCCCCAAGGTGTTCATTAAGCTCCCACACGGCGCCCGCCGAGGTTTGCAGCAATGACATTTAATACTTCCGGAATGATCAGGGCTCTGAGAACAGACTGCGGGCAGCTATGCTGGGCTCCCCAGGAGTGGGAGCTGGACCCTGCCTCCCGCAGGGGGCCCTGCCCAGCGGGGAGGGGCAGGCAGGCGGCCCGGGCGGTGGCGGGAGCTTCCAGAATGGCACAGTGGTGGCCTGTGGAGGAGTCTGGTGGCGGTCACAGGGAGGCCTGGAGGGCTGAGTGCTTGGCCGGGGGGCCGGGCCTAAGAGAGGCCAGGGCAGCCCCGCCGGCAGGGGGATCCGAGGCCGTCCCCGCCGCTCTGCAGGCTGCAGGGGTCATCGGCGTCACTGCTGCTGCCCACGCTGTCCAGCTCGCCAGGCCCGAACTCCATGCCCTCTATGTCCACCTCTGGGGGACGGAGACGAGGGTCACGGGCTGCGGGTGCCGGCCCCGGGCTCCACACTGTGTTTGACTGAGCGCAAGGGGACTTGACCCAGGCCCGGGGCAGCCAACAGCTGGGTCTGGGTGGGGGCCTCGGACACCAGGGCCCCAGCCCCCCTCAGCCTGGGTGCAGGACAGGAGGATGAGCTGTCCCTGCATCCCAGGTGCCGACCCTGCTGCCTGTTCTGTTGTCCTCTCCCAACCCACCCCCAGACTCGTCCCCAAGTAGCGCGCTGATGGATCCCACTGCGCTGGGTGCCCCCGGCCCTCCCCACCTTGCTCAGAGTCGTCCGTGGAGATGGCGGAGCCCGTGCTGTCCGTGCGCACCCGCTCCACGCTCTGCACCGACAGCTGCTCCAGGCGCCGCTTCAGGAAGCGGTGCTCGCGCTGCAGCTGCTCCTTGATGCTCAGCGCCCGGCGGTCCTGCTCCTCCAGTTTCTGGGGGCACACGGGCATGAGCTGGCAGAAGGCACCCCCAGGCCGCCCCCCGCCAGGCACCCGCAGCACAAACCATGGGGCGCTCTGCTCGGGCAGGTTCCCCCAGCGGCCACCCTCCCTCAGGGGCCCTCAAACGCCTCAGCCCTGGGCACGGGGTAGGCTGGGGCCCTGGGGCAATATGCCCCATCCGCACACTCCGGGAGCACCCCCCAGGCCCTGGCACACCACACCCACCCCTTCTCCACACCTTCCCCCGGGTCCCACCAAGAGCCACCCTCTCTGTGCCAGCCTCCAGGGCCCCGTACCCCTCAAAGGGCCTGCAACCCCCAGCCTCAAGATGCCGGCCCCGGGGGCTGAGGCCACCCTGGTCAACCCAAATGGGCCGAGACACCCAAACCAGCAGGCTTCAGTCTTAAGCCCTCGAGGGGCAGCCCCAGCCATGTCCCACACCAGGCCCCCAAGGCCGGTGCCTTCCCCCAGACCTGCCTGGCTCTCCGTGGCACCCCCAAGCTGCCTCCTTCCCACCCTCCTCTCGCCAACAGCATCAAGGGGGCCACCCCCACCCCCAGCCCTGCATCTCCTTTCAGCCAGTGCGGGGGTGGGGTGCCACCTGAGGCACTCCTCTCCCACTCAACCCACCCCCTCCCGACACCCACCGTGACCAGCTCCCGGCTGCTGCCCCGATCTGGCAGAGCCCTCCCAGCCCGACGCCCACCTGCCCAGCCTGGCCCTGCCCACCTTGATGTGCATCTTGGCACGCTTCAGGAGGCTCAGCGTGGTGTGGCGGGTGCTGTCAGGGCCCAGGGGCACCAGCTGCTTGAGCTGCTCCAGGTACAGCCTGAGCTTGGCCCGTCTGCGAGGGCAGAGACGGCACCGTCAGGCCGCAGTGGGGTGGAGCGCCAGCTGGGCTCGGCATGGGCTGCCCTCGCCCTCGGCCTACCCAGGCCCCAGGAGCAGCCTGTTGTGGCCCCTCCCCAAGCCGCCCTCTGCCCTCGGGCTGCCAAGCAAAGGGGACACCCACAGCCTCCTAGTGCCACTGCCAGGCCCTGCTGGGTCCCAGCCAGGCCCTCCTGCCACCACCCTCCCCGCGCTGGAGTCCAGGAGGTGGGGCAGGGCCGCCTGGGGCCAGGGGCAGAGGCTGGTCCCGGGACCATGTGCGGGACTCAGAAAGGACCCCCGCCCCTGCCCCGCCTTTGCCAAGTGCAGCGCGTCTGCTCACCGGTCACTGCATCGCCACGAAGAGCCAACCTAGGTCGGGGGGTGCCGAGGACAAGCCCCCTCCCAGCACAAGCCCCACCCGGGGGTCCACATCCGTTGTCTCCCTGAGTCCCTGCAACCGAGTTACTCTGTTTCTCACAGAACTGGAACCGCGACACTCTGTGGTGTGTGCCCATGTGCCATAAACCTCCAGAATCTGTTCCCAGGGGACGTGGGAGCCCAGTCAGGAGGGAGGGGGTCTGGGACCCCACCTGAACCTGCCCCTGCAGAAAGTGTGCTGCCTGCCGGGGGTCACACACCTGTCGGGGGGGCGGCCCGTGCAGGCCATGGGGCGGCAGTGGTTGTGCCCTCAACAGGACGGGCCCTCGCCCACCCAACACTCATCCAGGGAGCTGGGGTCCCAGGGCGCCAGGGATTTACCCCAGGGGAGCCCTGGAGTTTATCCACCCGTTGCCTGCAGGGCGGGGAGGCTGTTTCCAGACGCAGGAGACTCACCCTGGGGGAATTCTCACAGGCTTGGGACAAGCCGACCGGGTCAAGGGGAGGAATGTGGATCTGAGGCTCCGGAGAACCCACTGCCCAAGCCCCCCTGCCACACACTCACCCCCACCTGGCCTCGAGAAGTGACCTCCCCTCCCCCCCGCCACACAGACCCGGGGGGGGCAGCCCTCGGCCAAGGGGCCCCTAACTCGTGTGCCCACCAATGCCTCGACCCCGGACTCCACTGAGGGCAAGCACCCTTGCCGCAGACCCCCCATCCTGGCGCCTGGCCACACTGAGAGCCAGACGGGGAGGAAAGAGACCCCCCCACAGCCCCCCTACCCCGGCCCTGCTCACAGGTGGGGATGCTGATGGGACCCCCCACCCTGTCCACCCAACGGGCAGCAAATGGCAGTTTCTACAATTTCCCACTTAGCCACATAAGCAGTATGTGATCTTTACGGAAAAAGCCCAAAACGCAGACCAACAAAAAGGAAAGAATAATTGAAAAATGCCCCAAATTCCACCACCCAGAGATGACCAGGTTATCACTTTGGCATCTTCTGCATTTTTGTAGCATGAACATCACGTGAGAAAATTAAGAGACAGAACCGCACATGTAACAAGCAACGCAATTTTGTTCTTAGGAAAACAGTAGACGCACAGGAAGGACTCAACAAAACACCACAGAACCCCGAAAGCCAGCACCCCGCGTGACGCGACTGGCTATGTTTATTTTGCTGGTTTTGTGTTTTTCTGTATTTTCCAGATTTTCTAAGATTCAATAAAAAAACAGCACATACTACTTTTACAACCACAAAGGACACATTTGTATAAGATGGGGAAGAAAAACAGCAACAAGACAAGTAACAGTGAAAAACCATTCTGCAGCACATAGGAAGACAATGGTTGGTGTTCACACCACAGCGAGCGCGCACACTTCGAAAACGCCAAGGCACTGTCCCAGATGAGGACAGGCCAAGGACCGTGAGAGGCGGAGCGCACAGCTCACGGAGCCTAAGAACCGCCTGTCTTGCTGTGATCGAGGAGGCGGAAACCCGGACTCAAGAGGCTCCTCTCCCCACTGCGGACGGGCCCAGACCCAGAGGCGGGGGACTGGTGCTGGCGGAGTGGGGGGCGCTGGCAAGCCGTTGGTGGAGGGCAGCCTGGCAGTGACAGCCGTACAGAAGCGAGTTCAGACCCCAACCAGAACAGACTCTTCTAGGACTCTCGTCCTGCCCTGCCATCCCCCAGGTGTGCCCAGCTGCACGGTGCACTGTCTCTGACAGCCCATGTGGCTGTCAAGAGGGGGCTTGCCAAGCCCGAGTGGCACAGGGCATCCCACACGGGCAACAGACACCAGGAAGCGGGGTGCACACAAGGACGGGGAGGACAGTGCTTACTATGTCCAGCAAGAACAAGCTGCGAGGCAGCCCCCAGCGAGGGCAAAGCCATGGGCAGCGGGTAGCTGGGGCTGCCTCTGGGGCAAACTGGAGCATCATCTCCAGAAGCCCCGAAGTGGAGGCTCTCAGGAGACATAGCAAGGCCAGCTGCCCACACAAATTCAAGGACACATCCGCCCTGCCCCGGGGAAGCCCCGGCCAGGGCTGAAGGATGGGGGGCGGCTCCGCAGCTCTCCTGGCCCCCACCCGTCCTGGGCAGCCTGGGTGGGGACTGGCAGGGCTGGCACTGGACCCTGCGTGGGTCCCTGCCCTCCTGGGTGGGGAGTGTCCGGGGCCCCTTCCAAGGCTGCTCCAGTGCCCCAAACCCTCTGCCAGCACCAGGGACTGTCCCCAGGCCCTCCAGGGAGCTTCTGGAGCCCAGCTTCCCAAAAAACCCTGGGTGGGCTCAGAGGGCAGAGCCCAGCCCAGGGGGTCGCAGTGTCGCCACCCAGGACAGCTCCCTCTCCCTCCTCACGTCCTCCCCACCGGCCCCCTCTGCCGAGCAGGAAACCAAACCTACAAAAGGGGCAGAATCCCAGGGCTGGCACGTGGCTCAGAGCCCACTGGGAATGAACGGGGCTCCCCGGGTGGGTGGGCAGGGCAAGTGTGCCCCCCGCCCCATTGACCGGGGTCTTCTAGCTCTTGTCCTTGCTGACATCAGACACGGGTTCCCCCTGCAGTTTACAAGGGCCAGGGGATGGGGGCCTGTGCAGGGCAGAGGCGGCCCTGCCATGCTGGGGGGCCCAAGAGGATGGGGGCTGCACCCCAGAGGGAGACTGCACGGGCACAGCAGCCCCACGGAGGCCCAGGGGACCATGGCAGGTCTTCCCAGAGGGATAGGCAGCCCCGGGGGAGCATCTGCTGGTATGCCCAAGAGGGAATGTGCGGCTGGGGTAGGGGCCGGC
>PVKY010012203.1:0-11644 GCA_004027775.1 Bradypus variegatus | reverse complement strand
AAAAAAAATGAAAAGGAAAACATTGAAATATTGAACTCCCAACAAAATACAAAAAACTTCTGTTCTTCCAAAGATGCTGTTATGACTAAGAAAAGACAAGCCACAGACCAGGAGAAAATATTTGCAAAAGGCATATCAGATAAGGAACTTTTATCCAGAATATTTAAAGAACTCTTACAACTCAACAGTAAGAAGACAGAAAAAAAAGTTGGGGGGGATTTGAACAGACACTTCACCAAAGATATACAAATAAGTAAGTATATCAAGAGATGCATCAGCCATTATGGAAATGAAAATTCTATCAGCAAAGCTTTACAGTTTTCATAGAATTCTTGCACAGCTCCTGGCAGATCTCTTCCTAGGAAGTGTTCTCATCCTCTAAGTCCTGCTCAGACGTTATTTCATCTTGTGAGGTCTTTCCTGCCGATCCCTTTCCTTTTTACTGGAACTATATAGTGCAGGCTGTGTCTTAAAGATAGACTGTGAGTTCCTGGGGAATTTATCTCTGCCCTTAGTTCAGGTACAATGTCTGGTCCAGCTGCTTCACGTAAACACTTCCTGAGGCAGTGGGCAGAGCCCCTCCAGGCCACAACTGCTTGGAGGGACAGGCCCTTGGGGTGCATGAGCTCTGCCTCCTTTGATTTTCTGTCAGGCTCAGGGCTATCTGTGGTTTTCCTTACGCTGCTCCTGTTTTGATCTCCATCCCACCCACATTCCTGCCCCTTAGGTAGGCTCTCCTGCCTAGATGCTGGCCTGGCAGGGAGATGCAGCCATGTCACTGAAATGGAGGTGCTGTGTCCCTGAGATTTGTCTATTTCAGAGCAGTGCAACCCTGAAACTGGTCCTATTGAGAAAAAGTAAGTTCAGCGGCTCATATAAAAAGTATAAAGCCTCTGGAAAACAAAGCTGGGTTAGTTGACTTGAAAAACCAAACACTGGGCTTCAAACAGAATAAATCTGGGGGGAAAGGGCATGGCAGAGGTTTGGGGTGTGGGGTGGGCTCTGCTGGCAGAAGTCTTCTATAGTCCAGGCTTCCCATCCCTCCTCAGGCCTGGCTGTGGCTGTCAGTTCACCTGAGGTGGGCCTTGCGGAGCCTCCTCTGGGGCCTCACTCACCTTGCTCTGCAGGGGGCTCCTCACAGCTGGCAGGGGCACTGGGCTGTCACCCCATCCATCCTTCCATCCATCCTTTCTTTGATCCCTCCTGAGTGTCTTGCACCATGCCAGGCTCTGAAAGCACCACCTCCTGGTGCCATGAGGGAGGTTTTCAACATTCAGGACCAAGGGGTGCCCCAATTCTGCCCTTGAGAAGCTTCCAGTTTGGGTTCAGGCAGTACCAGCATTAGAAAGCACAGGGGATTCTGCTTGGCAAGTGTTTACCGAGGACCTAATTTCTTGGCCCATCACAAAACTGGAGAAGTGGAGAGGTGGGCTGGGTCACGAAGATGAGAATTGTCAAAATCAGGTTTCAACCCCAAGGACCAGATGGAAATGCTTTCAAACACTAGGGCCCATGTTAAATTGAAATCACCATTTCCACTTGCATTTTCCTTCCCTTTCCTGAAAGAAGAGTGTAAGTATAATGTCCAGATTTCAGGGCAGAGAAAGTTTTTTTTTTTTTCCTAAACACACAGCCCTGTCACGATGATGTCCACGTATACACACACACCCTCTGCCTATTGGAGCACTGAGAAATCTGGTGCTTAGGCTTTCTTCCCTGTCATAGGTAGTAGGCTAAGCTATTTTTCTTTTAATGATAAGTCACCTATAGCTGACTTTCTCAGTAGTGATGAAGAAGAGTGTCCCTGCAGAATTTAAAGAATCTAGGTAAGTCTGTCCCATGCATCTTAATTACTGTATAAGGCACTGAGGTGCTGTTCTTCCGTTGCATAGATGTGGTTTTAAAGTTATCCAGCAACTCAGCATGGTGGGCACAGCCCTTCCTGGGCCACCTTCCCCTCCAGTCACACTTCCGTCATTATGCAGGGCTTGCACAACCTTCCTGCCATCCTCACCCTGTTCTCTCTACCGGGAACACTTCTGCTCTCCTTCCTGGTTGACAAATTTCTGCTTCTCCTTTCAGCCTCTATTCCAGTGTCATTTCCTCTGTGAAACTTTCTGAAACTTTTTCTTTCTTTTTCTCTTGCACAGAATTAGGAACATTTTCTGGGTTCTCATGTGCTTATTGCTTATCCACAACACCCTATATTTTATGGTAATTTGTATCTGCCCCTTCCCCCCACAGCCTGTAAAAAAAAAAGAGGTAGAGAAAGGAGGGAGAAGGAAGGGTGAGAAGAAAGTGACAAAAATGCCTAAGGGAAGAAAAAAACAAAGCAGAACTGTCTCAACAGGGCCTGATGGGCCCCAGGGTATGGCTGTGTGGGTGGGGGTAGGTAAGCCGGGGGCAGCAGCTGCTGGTGGGCTGGGGTCCCGCCTTGGCCTCTCCTTCTGACCCGGGGCCTCCTCATTCCCTCCCACTGCCTCAGTCGTCTCACGCCCATAACCCTCACGCTCAGGCCAGACTTGTCCTTTGAGTTTTAAAACTTGTCCACGTGCCTTTGGACACCTCCGTGTGGAAGAGTCTCTGGAGCTCCAGCTTGTCAATTCCCCACAACCTCCCCTTGCCCCCGCTGGCCAGGCCTAGTTCATTCTCTCCTCTCCTATCCCTCTACATCCATCCAATCAACGTGCACCAAGTCTGACCAATTTCATTCCTGAAAACTGTTCTGATTGTGTCCACTGCTCTGGCCTCTCTCCTTGGTCTTGCCTCAGTCCCGTGGCCTCCATGGGGCCCCCGAGTGGTCTCCAGAAAGCACGAGGCCAGCGGAGTCACCCCCTCCCTCACCCGCAGTGCCTCCATCTGCCCAGAGAGTGAAGCACAGGTTCCTTGACCTGGATCCCATCGGTCACTCCAGCCTCACCCCCCACTGTCTCTGCCCTTAGGCTGCAGCCAGGCTGGATGGCCCCGCACGCAGGGTGCTGCCTCATGCCTCGAGGCCTCTGTTTAATCTGTTTCTGCCATGGGGCATAATTTCAATATATTCTTCGTCCAGTAAGCCTTCCCTGATTCCAGTTCCCCAGCACCATCCTACACAGCTCTGCCTTCACCTTCCCCCACTGTCTTACAATTGTCTGTTGCATCTGCCTCCTTCATCAGACCAAGACTCATGAAGAACTGTGTTTCATTCATCTCTGAATCCCAAGTCCCGGACCCTAGCCAACCTCAGGGATGGCTCTTGGTAAACCTTGGATGAATGAATGACTAACAAATGGGCTTTCCCTTGTCATGGCACTCCTTGGCAAAAGATGGGCAATAAGAACCAGGAGAGGCAGGGAATGGGGGAATGAGGTGTGTGAGCAGTTCATACCATTATATAAATTTCCAGGAAGAGACTCTGGCAGCCAAAGCAGGCAAGAAAAGAAAAGAGAAGGAAGTGACTCCATTTGTGAGCCAGATGCAGAGCTTGGGACTCAATGGAAGCTATAACGTCTAATCTGCTCAACAATCCTGCAAGGTACTGCTCTGACTATCCCTATGAAATGGACAGGGATGTCCCAGAGACTTTGCAGGTCACAAAATGGGGAGCCTGTTTCTTTGGCTTCTCAATGAAAATTATCGTTTGTATCCCAGACTTCTGTCTCACTGTTTTACCCAGTTTCCTTGGGATTTGTAACATGCTTCCTTCCGAAACGGCAAGGCATTCACAGGCCACTTTCCAGATAAATCTGGGTAAAAATAGATCCTCACTTTCTTATAAACAGGACTCATTTCCTCCCTAGAGAGAGACCACCTCACTGAATATGGTAGATGGTGGCCAGGAAGTGGTAGGGGGATAACCCAGTCCCGTCCCCAACTCCATCCCTTGAATGGGATCTTTAACACTGAGGGACAAGAACTGGCTCCCTCCCCTGGTTGGACATTCCTCTGACAAATGTGTGATGACACCTACCTTCCTTCTGAGCAGTGAGACCACCTGCCCCACAGACTCAGGGGTGGGCACCATGAGCTCCAGGACCCCTCAGTGTCCCCACCAAACCTGCCACTCTACATGGGTCTCCCACCCAAAGTCCATTCACTCAGCAGAGGCTGATTCCCCACTGGGCTGTGGCTCCTTCAGAAAGACCCCTTCCTCTGGCGATTCCTCAGAAAATTAAACATCCAGTTGCCCTATGACCAGGCAACTCCACTACTCAGAAAGCAGTGACACGAACAGACATTTGCACACCGATGTTCATAGCAGCGTTATTCACAACTGCAAAAGATGGAAACAATCCAGGTATCCATCAACAGATGAGTGGATAAATAAAGTGTGATATTTACATATGATGGACTATTATGCAGCAATAAGAAGGAAGGCGGTCCTGAAGTATGCGACAACGTGGATGAACCTTGAAGACATAATGCTGAGTGAAATTAGCCAGACACAAAAGGAGAGATATTGTATGATTTCACTAATATGAACCACCTAGAAAATGTAAAGTCAGAGTTTTAAAATGGAGAATATAGGGGACCTATAGATAGACAGAGGCTAGAGAAGGGAGAGTGGTTATATAATACATACAGATTTGTTAATGAGGTTGATCTTGAATGTTTGGGAATGGATAGAGGTGATGGTAGTTTGTTATTGGAATTATAAGTAATAGTGCCATTGAAGGTGAATATGATTGAAAGGGGTTATCTAAAGTCACGTATCTCACTGATTAATACTACAAATATAAATAAGTTCTTTTTTTTAAAATTCAGTGTTATTGAGGTATGGTCACATACCATACAGTCATCCATGGTGTATAATCAACTGTTGACAGTACCATCGTATAGTTGTGCCTTCATCACCCCAGTCTATTTTTGAACATTTTCCTTAAACCAGAAAGAATCAGAATCAGAACAAAAAATTAAAATAAAAAAGAACACCCAAATCATCTCCCCCATCCCACCCTATTTTTCATTTAGTTTTTGTCCCCATTTTTCTGCTAATCCATCCATACACTGGATAAAGGGAGTTCAATCCACGAGGTTTTCACAATCACACTGTCATCCCTTGTAATCTACATTGTTATACAATTGTCTTCAAGAGTCAAGGCTATTGGGTTGGAGTTTGATAGTTTCAGGTATTTACTTCTAGCTATTCCAATACATTAAAACCTAAAAAGTGTTATCTATATAGTACATAAGAAGGTCCACCAGAGTAACCTCTTGACTCCATTTGAAATCTCTCAGCCATTGAAGCTTTATTTCATTTCATTTCACATTCCCCTTTTGGTCAAGAAGATGTTCTCATTTCCATGATGGCCAGGTCCAGATTCATCTCCAGGAGTCATATCTTGCGTTGCCAGGGAGATTTACATCCCTGGGAGTCAGGTTCCACGTAGAGGGGAGGGTAGTGAGATCATCTGCCAAGGTGGCTCAGTTACAGAGAGAGGGCCACGTCTGAGCAACTAAGAGGCACTCAGGGGGAAACTCTCAGGCACAATTATAGGCAGGTTTAGCCTCTCCTTTGCAGTAACAAGCTTCATAGAGGCAAGCCCCAAGACAGAGGGCTCAGCATGTCAAGCCATCCGTCCCCAGTGTTTGTGAGAACATCAGCAACAATCCAGTTGAGGAAGTCCAACACCTATACATCCTCCCCCAGCACCTCAGGGGGGCCCTGAATATATATTTTTATTCTCCACTCAAATTACTTTGGGATGTGTTGTTGTTTCATTCTAACCTAAACAGACCTACCATATCTCACTTCCTATTCCAAGTTCCATATAATTGTGGTGTTTCAACAAACTGACTGTAGAAGTTACATTATTTAGAAAATATAGATCCTACACCAAATAAACATTTCTTCCCTTAGTCTCACATGGAAGTTGAAGTTTTAACACATATGAACTACTTAAAATGTATGACACTTGCACAAAGAGTTAATAATAAAATGGTATATGGAAAATTACCTATTGATTGCTATATACTGTATTTAACAGCAATACCTTACTGGTACACCAGTACTAGGGGTAAATAATTGGTGGGGATAAGGGATATGGGGTGTTTTGGGTTTTCTTTTATTTGTGGCTGTGTATACCTGTTATTTTTCTGTAATGGTGAAGTTAAGCCTACTTATGACACACCTAAGAGTCATCTCCAGAGAACCTCTTTTGTTGTTCAGATGTGGCCTCTCTCTAAGTCAAACTCTGCAAATAAACTCAATACCCTCCCCACTATGAAGGACATGATTTTCAGGGATGTAAGTCGCCTCAATGTGGGATATGACTCCCAGGGATGAGCCTGGCCCTGACATTGTGGGATTAACAATGTCTTCTTGTCCAAAAGGGGGAAAAGAAATGTAACAAAATAAGGTTTCAGTAGCTAAGAAATTTCAAATAGTGGAGAGATCATTCTAGAGGTTACTCTTATGCAAGCGACAGACAGATGTTACAAATTGTCATGCTGTGTCAAGCCCCAACCAACAGTATTCCTGAAAACCCTAAACTCTATCAAAGTTTTACTTATTATTTTCCAGAAACTTAAAACTCCAGATTATTCCTATACCAGATAAGCCCTGAAACTTAGAGGCACCAGTCTCTCCAGAACATCAACCAGGTGCATTCCTCTATCCCATAATGCTGACACCCCTTTTCAACATGAAGAAATCAGAATGGTCATTTCCCAAATATCCCTGAGGACTGAGAGAATGATCAAAAGAGAGGGAGGAGTTGTAACAGAGAAGCTAGATTTAACAAATAATTATGACTACTGAATCATTATATAGATATTTCTTTTTAGTTTCTAGTGTATTAGAAGAGCCAGAAGGAAATACCTGAAATTATAGAATTGTAGCTCATACTGTACTTTGAAATTTGCTATATAATTATCAGTTAAACTGTTTTTTGAAATTTATCACTTTTCTGTATATATATTATACTTTGCAATAAAAAATGTTTAAAAAAAAAAGACCCCTTAGGGGAAAAGAACTGTGCAACTTATTTGCAAATGGTTCAAAAACATTAATGTTAAGAATAGTTGAAATCAAGTGTTGGATTTACCATCCAACACTTTACCATCCAATGTCTTTACCATCTTCTGTGAGTTAAAAGATACAACAAGAAGTTAAAAAATGAGGATAGCTTTCTAAAAGTGCCCTCTCCTGCAGCAGCGCCTCTGCTGATTCACTGCTATCACAAATCGTGCAAACAGATGGGAGCCAGAGTCCGAGCCCACAGTCCCATCCATTGCCACTTGATTTGTCTGCTCATCTTCAAGGGACACTTGGAGACCTTTGATAGCAGCACTCCTTCCTCCCCAAACAGCTCTGGTTTCCTGGTAACTGACAAGTAACCACCCCAGGCCCTCAATCACAGTCTCCACTTATGGGGACTGGAGGGGGCAGCTGTGACCTGAGAATCAGCCTGGCCGCCCCACAGCCGACCTCGCATCCACAGCAAACTCCGACATAGTGTCCAAAAAGGAGCACAAGGCTGCCAGAGCCCTGAGAGGGTTTGGAGGTTCTAATGAAGCTGCTTGTATAACTTAGACCAAAGGCGGGAAGAGGAGGGAGCCCAGCATGAATAGTTCACTCTTCTGCGGCGGGAGGATTCTGCAGGCTAAGTTCAGGGCTACTGTTCAATGATGTTCTCGTGGGACTCTCTATTGTCCAATTTTGTTGAAGTGGAAGGATTTTCCCCAGTGCGTTCAGGTCCCATCCAGCGCTGGCCCTCCCCCTCGCTGTGTGGCTGGGGGCAATTCGCTGCCCCCCTGGGGACCAGTAGCACCGCGTGTAACGTAAATGCTGGTGAAAAAGGGCCGCTCCCGCGTCTGGCTGGGCTCAGACCCCGCCAGGCTGGGGTCTCCCCCCCCACTCATTTGCATAACGCGGGCTCGTGGTCAGCCCCGGCATTGGCCGACCCAGATCGGCGACACAGGCTGGGTCACCTGACCCGCACCTCGCCGCACTCGGACCTGACTTGGTGCTGAAACTCGCCCCTCCCCAGCCCCGGCAGCCCTAGCTGAGGAAAACAAGGTGAGGCTCCACCCCTGGCAAATGGGGCGTCTACGGTGTGCCCCGCACCGAGCAGACGCTGGAGCCGCGGGGGGAAGCCGACTTGGGCTTTTCCTAGGGTGGGGGTGGGAACTCAGGACCTCGGGGTGGGAGTGGGGAGACTGACCAGGGCACAGACGAGTGACCCGCCGAGTGATCTATGTACCGAAGGCGAGAAGGCCGGAATGAGGGGTCCCGAGGTGGGACCCCAGCTGATCCAGCCAAGAAGGTTATGGGTCTGGCGGTGTTCGGAGAGTGGATGGGGCTGGAAAAGAGCCCGGACAATGATAGGCCTTGAATGCGAGCTCAGAAGACGGAGAGCTAAGTATAGACGGCGTCACACTTTAATCCAAGCCCTGTGCCTTATCCCGGCCCTGGAGGTCCCAACCTCGTGCGCTTGCGTCCCAGGACCATGAATCGCCACCGTCCCAAGTCTTTGTCCTGGGCCGCGCTCGGACAGTCATAACCAAGGCCCTCAAGCTCAGGGCTCGCCCCGGCGTCCCCACCGCATCCCCTCTGTAACAAGTGCTGGCTAAGAGGGTAAGGACGATTGTCCTTATGGAACGGTGCCCGCCTGGCACGATGGCGCTGTCCAGCTCACAGTGCTGAAGCGTTCCAGTCTCTGCAGCCAGAGAACGGAGAGTGGACCTCGCCTGCAGCTGCCATTAGGGACCTGGTTGAACTCCAGGCCGCGTCCAGACTGGACCAATAATTTGCAGTGATGTTGGTTTGCTTCAGCTGGACCGACCACCACAAGATCAACTGGAATCACCTTGGAGGCCCAAGCTTCCCTGAGGAGGCCCAGGAAGGTGCAATGCTTGCGCAGGGGCCACTCAGCAGGAGAGTGGGCAGAACTTGACCCCTGTATTCCCTCCTGGAACTGGTAGGCATTTGTGCACTGTAGACATCTCCAATGGCTGCTCCAGACCTAACCTATGAGTTGTCTGGGGATGCTGGACCCTGGGGAGAGTTCACTCACTTCCCAGAAATGCAATTCTTCCCATGAGCATACAAGGCAGGAGAGACAAGCCCTGGAATTCTTCCCATACACATTCTAAGCAGTGAAATTCTCCTCCCTCCACTCTTGACGACTCCCAGCTTCTGTGGATGCCCACACAAGCCCCCCCCCCTCAATATCCAAGCAGGAAGGGATAATCAAGTGTCCCCAGGGAAGGGTTGAACAACTTGGGATCTAGACTCTTGCCTTTGGAAGAGTAAGAGAAGCAGCTGTCTAGCAAGTTTAGCATAATCATGATGGTGATGATGCTGGGTAACATGAAGAACCCAGGCACAGCTCCTAGGGGCAGAAAACGAGGGGCCCATGGGATGCCAGAAGGAGCAGCCAGATGACCCAGTTGGTGCCCAGATCCAAGCCCCTGCCTTAACTATCACACTTGGCTGGCCCCAGGACCCCACAGGTAGCTATCATGGAAGCCCAGTGCTGCCTCACACCTCCTTAGCATCAGCCAGAAGCTCATTGTGTAGTCAGGAGGGGGAAGAGTAGTCGAGGCAAAAGAGAGAGCCCTCCAGAAGAGCACAGTTTGGCAACCACCATGTCCTGGTGCAGGAGATGTGTGCAGAGACCCAGCTCCAGAGCCTCCAACTGCCACGTAACTCCTGTATGAAGACCCCTGGGTGTAGAGAGTAGTCTGACTAGAGGTGGTACATGGCACCTGGGGCCCCAGAGGATCACGCACTGTGGCAGGGATGTACACTTGCATGAGGAAAAGCAGGTGATGGCTTTAGAGTTCTTGAACCATCCCAGAAAGAGGATTCTCAAAATTGATTATTGTGCTTGTATTAATTTCCTTGGCTGCTCAAGCAAATACCATGCAATGGGCTGGCTTAAATGACGGGAACTTAGTGGCTCCCAGTTTTAGGCCAAAATCAAGGTGCCAACAAGACAATGCTTTCTCCCAGAAGACAGTGGCATACTGGGGCTGGCTGTTGGTGATCCTTGGTCCCTGGCTCTTCTATCACATGGCAATGCATGTGGCAGCCTCTTCTGGCTTCTTCTTTCTCTTCCAGGTTCCATTGACTTTCAGCTTCTGGCTGCCCTCCCTGTGGCTTTTCCTTTCTCTGTGACCTTCCCCATAAGGCAATAAATTATAAGATTAAGACTCATCCTGGACCACACCTTATCTGAAGCAACCTCATCAAAAGGTCATATTTACAAGGGTTCACATCCACAAGAATGGATTAAGTTTAAAGTTTTCTGGGGTACACAGCTCCAAACTATCACAGTGCAGCATAATGGATCGTATTCCTTGACTCTTGCAGACTGTCCCCCTCCTTATCTGGGAGATGAGCTGGTGTGGGGAGAGGGGATGCTGGAAGGCTGATTTTCAGGGATACAGACAGGCTAACATGGGAAATTGAAGTGTTCACCTTCATCGTGGGGGCTAACATTTGAGATATGTGGGGATACTCAAAGGGGAAAATTCTTTTTGGAAAGGAAAGTTGATATTCTTCTAGTGTGAAATGATCATTTTGAAATAGACCACATAAGGGATACATTTGGCAAAGACTTTTACACCCATTTAAGTTAGATGTTTGGTCATTGTTACTCAGCCCATTTACTGGCTATGAATAATCATAACTTTCCAATAAAATTTATATATGGAGGTTCTATTAGTCATTGTTTCATTATGCTAGTGTATACTAATCTAAACATTATAAATGATTAAATAAATAAATCAACAATTTACTTAATACTAAACTTCCGTTCCTTTCTAAGAAATTAAATGGTAAATACCTCTACTTCTTTCTAGCTAAAATTCTATAGCTAATTTCAGTCTGGCTTTGCCTAGGATAATCAAACCTTTTCTTCCAAAAGTGCTTGTGGCAAACCCTGTTGCACTCTGCTGTAGTGATGGACAGGCCCCTGGGGCAGGCAGTTACCTCTGTGAGTTTTCTCTTTGCATGCAGGGAGTTAGCAGTGGCCCTGAGGTTTCTTGATCCTAGGTATAGTAACTACAAACCCTGACACCTTGTTGTACTTGGGAATGTAGAGTGGAGACCCAGGCCCAGGTCCACTGGTACATTAGACTTAGCAGCCCTGGCTGCTCCTGCAAACTTTGCACTGCACAAAAGCTTGTTAATGAATTCCTAGATACCTCATTTTTAAATTTGCAAAAATTTTTCCTTAGAAATAATTTCAAACTTACTTCCAAAAAAAGTTTTAAAAAATACGAAAGAGGTACCTCCCAATGCATTAACATGAGATGTGTGTGAAAATCTCATGGAGACTATTGTACAGTTTTGGCAAACAGAGTATCTAAATAATTGAGATCTAAGCCTGTATGCTAGAAATTTTAATGATCCAATGAATCCTTGAAGCAACACCATCAAAGAAGTTATGATCAAACCCACCCCTCCACCTCACATAAGTAAAGTCTTAGAATAGAATGTTTTAGAATAAAATAGGACAGTGTTCCTCTGGTAGAATATTATTGAATCTCTTCACCCTGTGGGCTTGGTATTCAGGGATTATGTGTGCATACCTCAGTAAGGATTTCTTGAAAAGAAATAGAATGGATGACTAAGGGGGGAGAGAGAGAGATGCAGTCTTAGGCCAGCTCCCTCTAGTACAAGGGCCTAAGGACACCTCTGTGAAAGAAGGGAGCC
>PVKY010012202.1:0-11657 GCA_004027775.1 Bradypus variegatus | reverse complement strand
GTAATTTCTGGTTACTGCCCGTGACCAAAAGGAGCCAAAGCCCCAGGAAGAGCTGGCCACCGGCCCGGGGTGGGGGCCCCACTCCTCCTGCCGCTCCCGGGGCCCCGCGGGCAGCTCTGGCCGAGCCAGGACCAGCTGCGTGAACTCCATCAGCCCCATCCCGCCCCTGGACCCGGGCGGCCTCTCCTGTGTGCGTGGTCGCCGGCTCGCTGGGGCTCCCGGAGCCGCTCGGGGTGGGGGGGTGGACACAGAGGGGAAGGGTCAGGATGTAGGTCAGGATGGTCAGTGGTGGAAGGGTAGGTGTCCGTCTGCGCAGCCGTCCATCTGTCACGATGAGGATTAGTCCTCATGAATAGAACACAGGGATCACCCGTGGATGCTGCCAGCCGTTCTCCACCACGGCCCTGTGGGTGGGTGGGCGCTGGGCTACAGGGAGGAGATGGATGTCATCGTTGGGAGATCTGACTTTAACCCAGTCACAAGCCTGGTTCTCAAGCCCTCATGACAGCACTTTACTCTTCCTTCTACTCACGATTTTCACTGGGAACAGGGCTCAGTCAACACTTCTGCGTGTAGACTCATCCTGGGTGATAGCAGACCTCACCTGAGAAACAAGGACTGGTTCCTCCAACAGTGAAGGGAGAAGTGGCTGAATCCAGGACTTCACCTGTGACTCTTTGTGGCCTTTGGGGCAGCAGGGCAGAGCTGGGAGCTGCACAACCAGTTCCCACACTCCTCTCAGGGTGCCAAGCTAGAGCCAGGCGGGCTTCGGCTCCAAGGGCAGGACTCAGAACTGTCTCCGGTCTTCTTCATGTTGTTCTCTTTTGCACAAAGTTGTTGAAATTTATTATTAAAGCAACATGCTCATTAGAGAACGTGCACCTCCGTGGAGCCCCTGAAGTTGCTCCGAACTGTTTCTGGGCCTCTGCCCACATTCTGGGCATCTGGTGGAACTCTCTGGACACCATGGTCCTAGGTCCCTGAAGCTCCAATGAGATCCCAGTGCTGAGGGTTTACTCACGAGCCCACTAGGGTATGTGATGTTGGCCTCTCCTTCACAGGTGGGGAAACTGAGGCAGAGAGGCTGAGTGAGGTGCCCCGTGTCAGCGCCAGGACGCAGCAGAGCTGAGTTCAGTCCCAGCTGCCAGTTGTGGAGTCAGGGGTCTTCGCAGCTGCATTCCAATAAGCGAGTTCCCAGGCCCGAGACCCCGATCATCCCAGGCAGGAGCTGCCTCATGAACCACGGGGGCTGCCACGGCCCACACCCACGTCCCCAGCCCTCCCAGCAGCCCCGAGAGGTGAGGTTACTGCAATTCCTGCTTCACACGTGGACACGGGCGCTCAGAGAGTCTGTGTCTCTCCGCCACCGTCCCAGGGCGGTAGCAGAGCCGGGGAGCGAACCTGAGTCTGACCGAAGCTCGCTTTGTCCTGAGAACGGTGTTGCCCATCAGGGCTCCTCGGGGCTGTGGGAACCTGGGCTGGGGCCTCTCGGGAGGCCAGGCAGGGGGCTCTGCGGGGGCGGTGGGGACAGTGGATGTGATTGCTGGGGCAGCCGCCGCCCCGTGGGGCCCGAGCGAGAGCCTGGAAATGTCATCGGAGCCGACAGCCAGGCCCAGCCTGTAATTAGGGAAGTGGCGGTGGCAGGGACGGCTGAGCCCAGCAGGGACAAGGCCAGGCCAGAAAACCCAGCCTGGGCGCCAGCTTGAAAATCCCCAGCGGGGTCACTGGGACTGCTGGGGTCTCGCCAGGCCTGTGTCCCAGGCTCTGGGCCCAGCCCCGGCTAGTGGCGTGATGACCAGGGGTCTCCGCCCAGGGCTCAGCTCCAAAGGCCCCCCACCCCCCACCTTTCCCAGAAGGTCCCCCAGCTCCCCCCAGCCCTCTCCAATCTCCTTCTCTGGAGCATGTCGGTTGTAGGCAGTGTCTTTGGCTCTGGTTGGCTCTCGGGGAGAAGCTGCTCTGGGACCTGGGTTGGTGTCCTATGGTGGGGGCCGGGTGGGGGGGGGCACAGGAGGAAGCCTGGGGGTCTTGGTTGCTATGGTGCTCATGGCTGGGCCCTGTGGAGTGGGCAGGAGAGGTTGCTGGGGACCCCTGGGGAGACAGAGTGACAGGGAGACAGGCCTGGGGGGCTGGGAGGAGCCAGCCTGTAGACAGCGCTCAGGCGGGGTGGGGGGCAGCTGTGAGGGTGACAGAAGCAAAGGAAAGTTCTGGGCACGTCTTCCCAAGCCCTTTCTGTTGATCTGCCCCTGACCTCCAAAGGGGACCCAGGTGTACGGAAACGTTTCTCTGCTGAGAGCTGCTGAGAAGCTGCGGCCTCGGATCAAACAGCATTTGTCGCTGCCTCAGTGTTGCTCCGGAGACTCACGGCAGCTGCTGGTGGCCACCGATGCGCCTGGCCGGGATGACCGTTGGGCCTTCGGCCTGCAGCCCCTGTGGTCAGTGGCTCCCACGGAGAGACATAGATTTGGGGCTGGGTCCCCGCGGGCTGTGGGCGCGGGCGTGTTTACGAGCTCGTGGGGTTGGAAGCCGGGACACAGCATTGCTGCACCAACAGGAGTGACCCCAGCACATGGACGGCCATGGCGGCCACAGGGACACAGGACGGGGCGGTGCTGAGACACGGGGGCCCCGCAGACCCCCCAGTCCTCCAGACAGACGCTTCACTCCGAGAGAAATGCACCAGACCACACAGGACAGTCGGCGCGGGCTCCCCGAGTGGGATTCGTGCGTCAGCAAATTCATGGACAGTGGGGGGCAGGGCTGGGGGCAGGGGGAGTCACTGCTCGGCGAGTCTGAGGCCTGGTTGGGGGGTCGAAAACCATCTCCGGGTGGGCAGCGAGGGCTGTGCATTCTGATCAGTGTGGCTCATGCTCCAGAGCTATCCGCTGAAAATGGCTAAAGTGATTGTTACATATATTTTACAATTAAAAATCAATCAATCAATTAGTCTTAAAAACTAAAAAATAATCTCTGGCCCAAGTTTTGGAAAAGATGGTGATGGTGGCACAATATTGGGGATGTCACCAACGACACTGAACTAGACACAAACAGTGAAAGCGGGGGACTCTGTGCTGTATAAACGTCACCCAATTTGAAAAAGCGAGGAAGCGCGGGGAGGCGTGTGTGGGGTGCGCGGGGTGGGGACCTCGGCCCCCCAGGCTGGGGGCTGGGCAGGGTCTGGCCGCTCTGCCCCTCCCCCTCCCGCTGCCCGTGGCCACCTCTGGGGAACGTGTGGCCTCTGCAGAGCAGTGCCCCCGGGTGGGGTCAGGCACGGTGACCTCTGCCCTGTTTCCCCGCGACACTTGCTCTCTTGATAGGCTGCCTGGCTGAGGGACACCAGCCTGGCTCGGGGCTGCTCTGCAGGGATGTGGCGTCAGTGGCCCCACTCCCTTTGCTGCCTCACCCCCCAGGCCATGTGCCCTCTCTGAGGCCGGGGTCCCTCCAGCCGTTCCCTGCACCCCGTGGCCTCGGTGCCCTCAGCAGACAGGAGAAAACCCAGCGCACTCAGGGCTGGGCCGGAACTCTCCAAGGACCCCACTTCCGGCTGAGTCCACGAAGCATCTCACCATCCCCCCACCAGGCACCCGCCTGGTCACGTGGGCCAAGGCCACCACCAAAGCCAGGCAGGGCTCACAGCCCTCGGGCCAAGCTGGGTTAGTTTCTTGTGGAGCAGGGACAGGCGTGCAAAAAAAAAAAAAAATTGCGTGGGAAGGGCAGGTGTTCCTGGCACCCCACACAGCTTCCCGTCAGCGACAATGTGCGTTAGTGGGTGCATTTGCCACCACTGATGACCCGACATCGATCATCCTTAGTCAGTAGAGCTGCAGCTCCCCAGGGCTCCTCTCGGCAGTGCAGTTCCATGGGTTCTGATGCACACTTGGGGTCACTACCCAGCACGACGGCACCATCACCCTAAAATCCCCGCGGCCCCTGCCACCCCCGAGCCGCTGAGGCCCGCAGACTTTTCCCCGGCCCTGCCATTCTGCCATTTCCGAGTGTTGTCCAGTTGGAGTCAAATGGTCCATAGCTTCTAGGACTGGCCTTTTTGCCAGCAATGTCCCCTTCCAGCCTCGGAGCCCACCTCTCTGAGGGGCACGTGCTCCTTCCCCAGCAGCCCCCAGCCCCAGCCCGCACTCGGGGCGCACCTCTCCCTGCCCGGGGAGCGACTCTTTGTGACATGGAGGGGTGACTCCCGCCCCCCGTCTTGACCCTGCCTGAAAATCAGGTGGGTCCTGGCACCTCGCCCGGGGCCGAGCTTTCCGAGATCTGGGGCCTCCAGTGGGCTTGCCACGGCCTGTCCTCCCGCCTGATGTGGGGGCACGGGGGCCCCTGGCCTGCCGGCAGCCTCAGAGCTGGTTCTTCCCCAAGGACACCCAGCTGTGGCAGACGGGGTGCGGCCTGGGTCCCCCGGCTCAGCCTGCGCCTCCTTCCTTACCTGAGAGGAAGCTGCTGAGCAGTCGGCAGCCCCAGAGCCCGTGTCCAGCTTGGGGCCTCCCCACCCTGCGGCTCCCCCTGGCCCTTGGGGGTGGACCCTCACCTTGGTGCGTCCCTTTTCCATCTCAGGGCCCTAAACCACCACCTGGGGGCTCCAGCTTCACAGGAAGCTGGTGGACGGGCCCTCCTGAGACCACGTCCCAGCCCTGCTTCGCCCACCAGGTTTGTGCCCGTCCCTTGGCTGCCCAACACGGGGTGACGGTCACTCATTTTGAACAGAGCAGGGGCTGATGATCCGAACTTCACCTGCACCCCGAGCTCCAGGGAGACCCCCCACCCACATACACCACGATGTGAGAAACTGCTGACCGCTGAGGAACCCGCCCTTGGGTGGCCCCCAGACCCCTCTAGCCCTGCTCAAGGACACCCTGCGCCATCAAAGCCACGTCCTCTCCCTGTTTCTGGGACTGTTCATCAGTGGAGGCGACCCCAGTTCAACAGCCCAGGAAAAACACCTCCCGGTCACAGGGCATAACCGCCTCCTAAGCGTCGGATAAAACCACCCTCACACCGTGGGGCGTTTTCCTGCCCAAGGGGGGCTCGCCCGGCTGGGACCCTGAGCTGGAGTCTGCACCGCCGCGTGGGAGAGGAATACCCCCACCCGCCACACCGTTTGTTGTCATTTTTAAACTCTGCTCAGTGCGTGTTGCTGTACAGCAGTTTTCGATACGTAATAGATTTAGACAGTGGAAAATGTCAATCTTTTCCTCTGTGAGTGTTTCGGTTTGCCAAAGCTGCTGGAATGCAATACACCAGAAATGGGTCGGCTTTCACGACGGGGATTTATTCACTGACAATTTGCAGTTCTAAGGCCGTGAAAATGTCCTGGTGGAGGCGTCAGCAGGAGGACACCTGGACTCTGGGGAAGGGCTGCTGGACCCCGGGGCTTCTCCGTCACCCGGGAGACGCATGGCGGCGTCTGTGGGTCCTTCTCTCCTGGTTCTGGCGTCAGCGGCTCTCTCAGCTCCTGCGTGTCCTTGCTTGTCTCCTCTGGGGCGTCCCCCGCCTCGGCTTTTTCTGTCCTTTCATCCCCTCATAAAGGGCTCCAGTAAAGGCTCAAGACCCACCTGGCCACCGGGTCACATCGTGATTGACACAACCAAAGCACAAGCTCCCGCCCACGGCATGCCTGCCCCCAGGGAGGGGCTCAGAGAAAGTGCCTTTTCTAGGGCACGTAAAACTCCAAAGCACCACGATGATTTCCCGTCTTGGCGTCCTGCTTAGAAAAGATCCCCCATCTCAAGCTTGTTAAACTCTTAGCTTTCATCTCCTTCGAGTTCTTAGAAGCCTTTATTCTTGGTGTTAGTGTCTTCAGCCCACGTGCGATCTGTTTGCACACACCCACGAGGCAGGGCTCTAACTCTGCATCTCTTTCGCGGACGGAGCTGTCCCACAGCACTTAGGGTACAGCCCGTGCTTTCCCTGCGGATCCCCAATATGCAGAGTTCCTGGCCTGCGAGGTCTGTTATGAACACTGTCCCATCCCGTCACCTCCAATCGACCTACGGAAATGAACGTAATCAGCCCCGTTACGCGTGACTCCAAAACAGCTGGCTAATGCGGTGAAAAGAATCGTGCACCAGATGTTGGCAGATCGTGTGTCTGCATGGCTGGCTCTCTACTTTCAGCCTTGGCCGGGGATTCCGATGGTCATTCGTTCCCTGATGCACTCTGCAAGACGAGCTCTGCGGTCCCACCCGCCTTCTCAGAGCTTGCAGCTCAGACTTGGGTCAGGCAGGCGCCTTACCGAGGGTCACGTGACAGGCGGACATGAGTGGTCAGGGAAGGCTTCTTGGAGGAGGTGGCCTGTGTGTCCTGGTCTGATGGAGAAGTCAGAGCCACGTGCAAGGCTCTGGGGCAGAGGAATCCCGGGGCAGCAGTGGAGGGAGTCGGGGAGCATGTGGGGGAGAAGTGGGGCACTGAGCCCCCCACCTCTAGGCACATCCCCTGTGGGGACAAATTTAACACAGAGCCCTGTGGGGGAGGCCCTGCTGGGTCTGTGCCGACTCAGGCCCCAGTCGGCCCCTCGCTGCGCCACCTGGCTCCCCGCATGTCCACCTGTTGCCCCAGCCTGTGCCTTCCTGAGGCCACCCCCTGCAACGCCTCCACTGCTCCCTCCACTTCCTGTGAAGCCCCAATGTCTGAGCCAGTCTCTGCAGCCCTCCCCATCAGGCCCTGGCCACGTCTGCACCCCAAGACTCAGACGTGAGGTTTCCTGATGCTGCCACCCAGCCCCACGGATGTCCGTCTGTCCTGGCCTCTTCACACCAAAAGCAGAATCCTGCACCCAACAGAGCATTTTAAAACTCTGGCCTTGGAACTGGGGTGGTGGCCCGGTGTGGTCATGAGGTGCAATGGCTTCAGGGGGTGCTCTGCAGGGGAGCCTCTCGGTGCACCAAGGGGATGTGGGTGACAAACTCAGACGTGTAGGACCCGCGTGCACAGAACTCCCGTGCAAATCCACAAACAGGCACTGCGAGCAGGCGGGGGGCAGGCGGGGAGCAGACAGGCTGGCCACCCCTCCCTGACCCTGTGGCCACTGGACCCGGCCGTCCACCCAAGGCGCTGGGCTGTGAGACGGTCTCGGGGCCAGACACAGAGCTTACCAGTGCCCCCCGCAGGCCAGCGGGGAGGGGCTGGGCAGCTCCCCAGACCCGCCAGGGGGAAGCCTCTGTGCCAGCCCCGTGCAGCAGCTGGGGTCAGGGCAGCTGGGGTGCAAGGACAGGGCGGGAGGTGTCTGTCCCCCGCCTCTGCCCCGGAGCTGCAGGGCCTGGCAGGGGGAGGCCGGACTGTGGTGGGGGGCTCCACTCCGCCAGCTCTGGGCTTCCTGGTTCAATCTGTGTCCAGATTGGCCGTCGGGGAAGCCAGAGGAGAGCTGCTCTGTGCCGTGTTCTGGCTGACGCCCTCGTGACAGAAGCCAGGTGACCGTGGGGTCCTCCCTGGCTCCCAGGTGCCCCTTCCTCCCTGTCAGGCCTCGCCCTGCCCTGGGTGCCCGAGGGTGGGTCGCTCATTCGCGGGAAATGCTGACTCCGGCCGGGCCTGGGGAGCGAGCTGGGGCTGGACGGCTCTGGGACGTGATTCCGTCCCTCCTGATCAAATGCTCGGCGACGAGAGTCCACAGGGGAGAGGTGGGCGCTGCGGCCGGGGACTGGCAGGGCGAGGCGGGAGGGAGGGGGCTGCCCCGGCCCCGAGGAACCAGGCGCTCCTCTCCCGGGCCAGGCGCGTCCAGCGTGGCCCAGCCTCGGGCAAGGCGTCCAGCCCTTCCACCCCGGGGGTGCCTGGGGGCTCAGCTCCATGCTGGCTGTGCTCAGAGCCCGGCCCCAGGGTGGCCGGTCCAGGGGCCAGGAGGGCACAAGCACTGGAGCCGGGCGGCTGGCCCTGGGCCCTGTGGGACCCACCCTGGTCGGCTGCTCGGGGAGGGGAGCCAGGAGCCGATGACGGACAGGAGGTCCCAGGGCTCCTCGGGGGAGGCCGGAGCCCACCTGGCCACTCAGCCCCAAGGCCCAGCCCCTGCTGCGTGCAGGACCTACCCCCATGCTATGCCGGGGGCAGCGGGATGTGACTTGGGCCCTGCTGTGCGCCGAGCCGGCCTCCATTCAAAACCTCGTCTCTGGAAGGCAACTGCGCCATGGCCTGGTTGGCACGGGGGACACAGCTGCCCTCGCCCACCAGGGATATGCGGGGGCCTGGCCCCGAGGCCCGACTGACTGTCCGGCTGCCCTGGTGGGTTCCAGCTGTCCTCACCCAGCGCCACGACAGGGAGGGGGCTTGGCACGACCGTGGGTTCCCGCCGGCCAGCGGGGCTGAGGGCGGCCGGGGGGCCTCTGGGGCTCCTGACTGGGGCTGCCAGGGGCCGGCAGGCTGCCCCACGTGACAGGCTGGGTGTGGGCACAGGCTGGCGCTGAGCCCCCCGGTGGGGGTGGTGGGGGGAGCTGGGGCCAAGGAAGGCGGCCAAGGCCCCCCTTTGTGCTCTGTCCCCACCAACTGCCAGGAGGCTGGGGCTTTGCCCAGCTCACTGGGGAGGGGCATCTCCGAGGGGCGGGTGGGGGGCAGCAGGGGGCTCTCGGGTTTGTGACTTGGCATCGGGGGGAACAAGGGTCTGAACGACAACAGCCCACGGTGGCACGTCCCCAGGCAGACCCCTGCCCTTCTGTCCCCCGCCTTGACCGGCTCTGGGGGCCTCCCTGCCCGCTCCCTGCCCGTACGCCCAGGCCGCTGCTCCTGGCCCAGCCTGCCCCTCACCACCTCCGGGAAGCCTCCCTGGGAGCTGGTTCTAGGTTCACAGCCCCGGGCACTGCCCAGCTCAGGGCGCTGGTGTTGGCGTCCTGAACATGGTGGGGTGAGGGCCCTCACCACATGCCGACAGGCTGCGCACCCCACCATGACCAGGCAGGAGTGGCCACAGCTGGGGGCAGACGCCGTCCGTCCCAGGCCCCCGCCCGGCCCGCCCGTGCCCCCCGCCCTGCGGTGCCCTCCTCCGAGCGCGCGGCTGGCGGCAGGGCCTCCGTGTGGGACCGGGCAGCCACCTGCTGCCCACAGCCGCACAAAGAGGCCCTTGTGAGCGGCGGGCAGGGGTGGGGGGCGGGCGGGCGGCGTCTCTCGCCCTCCCACCCCTGGGCTCAGAGCCCCGTCGTGTGGGGTGGCTGCTGGCTGGGCGGCACGGAGCCGGGAGGGCTGGCTGCCCCTGCCGTGCGTTTCCCGCCCCACCCCTGCCTGCCCGAGGGTGGGTAACCAGGAGAGCCCAGTGCCAGGGGCAGCCTTCCTGGGGGTGGCTCTGAGCCCAGGTCACTGTCCACTCCTGGGAGCCCGGGTCACTGTCTGTTCCCGAGAGCCCAGGTCACTGTCCGCTCCTGGGGCCCCGGGTCACTGTCCGCTCCCGAGACCCCACAGCCACTGTCTGTGTGTGGCTCTGCCTGGCCCCGCACCACACCCCCCTCATCACTGCGAGGCCGGGGGTCTGAGGGGCAGGCGGGAAGCGGACTGCAAGTGACAACACACCCAGGCCTTGCCCTTCAGCTGCTGGTGGCAGGAAAAGCGCCTTCAAGCATCGGACCCCACAAACCCCTGCAGGGACAGGCGGCCGCTCTCCCCTGGGCACCCGGGCCCCATGGGGAGGGCAGGGGAGTTATCACAGGGTCCCTTATCCCAACCTGTCGGGATGTGGCCTGGGACCCCACAGGACCAGCCAGAGTCGCCCCTGAGCCGGACAAAGGAGGGACAGGGCCTTCCATCCCAGGGTAATGGCACATGAGGGAGTCTGTCCTCTGTGGCAGAGGGAAGGCACAGAGAAGCCAAGCTGAGCAGTGGGGTAGGCAGGAGAGCTGAGCACCTGGATGCAGCCGTGCCTGAAGCTGTCCTCCCACTGACATGGTCCAGGCACTTGCACCTTTCACTGGGGTTTCTGCTTTTGCCTCATGAACCTTTGGAGTTTCAAGTGGGTCCTGGGCAGGAGTGGGGAGCACTCAGGGCGAGCTCAGGGCCTGTGTGGGTGAGCCCTGATTCTTCCCCTCCTGAGCCGGGTCCATGTCTGGCACTGAGGGGCACAGCTGACCCTCCTGGCCTGACAGACAGAGACGCCCCCCACTCCCAGAGCCTCTGGACTCTGGCCTGGCTGTGGGCCCACGCGTCCGAGCTTGGCCGTGAAAGGAACCAGGTTCTGGCATGACACGGATGGAACCGCGAAGCACCGGGCTGAGCCGAGCAAGCAGGAAGGACGCAGACGGCCACGTTTTATCGTGTCGCTTACGTGAACTCCTTAGAAAGCAAATTCCTAGGGACGGGCAGCAAGTTAGAGGCGGCCGGGGCAGGGGTGGAGGAGACGCTGCCTGGTGGGCACAGACGGTGGAAGTTGGAGATTTGGAAATTTTTAAATGCAGTTAATACTTAAAACTTCCCAGGCTCCCCGAGTGTGATGTGTTGGTGCCTCAAGCCCAAGGGGGGGCGGGAAGGGCTTCCTGGCTGCCCATGTCTCCCGTTTCAGAGTTGACCGTGGCTCTCGGAATGGTTACAAGGCCCCGTTTCCAAAGGGCCGTGGGGTCTCCTTGCCGCAGCCGGGCCCTGTCCTGTGGCCCTGTAGGGAAGGGGGGCCTGCCAGGATCCCAGCCATCTGGGGGAGGCCCCTCTATGTGCTGGTCCTCTCACTCAGCGCTGTGCTCACCCCAGGACAGCCTGTCCCTTGGCCACTGTGGGCCCATCTGGCAGGCAAGGACTTGGAGCTCAGAGAGGTTGGGGCTCACCCAGGGGCTCTCCCTGGGGAGGGTTGCCTTGCAGGGTGTGGGGGCAGCAGGCAGCTGCGTCCACCCCAGCTTCAGGGCTGGGGGCAAGGCAAGTGGCCCGAGGGCCCAGCTTCCCTACCTGCCAGCTGAGGGCCCTGGGACCAGGTGTGGGGTGTGGGCCTCCCTGGACCTCAGTCTCCTCTTCTGGCACCTCCTGGGTGGGTTGTACAGGGAATGTTCACCCACATCCACACGAGCTCCAGGAACCCGTCTGGGTGCGAGGGGAGCCCCCGAGCGTATTAAATGGATGTTCCTCTCAGAGCCTCACCCCTTCTCTGCAGGGGAACCCCCTCGGCTGCCAAGACTGAGATGGGATGCGTCAAATGGGCAGCACAACGTGGGTGCGTAATGAGCGCCCACTCTTCTTTGTGGTCTTCCTAAGGGTGCCAGGTCAGGACAGGGGCTCCCCTGAAAAGGCAGCCATCCTGGTGGCAGGGGTCTGGGGGCGTCAGACGTGTGAAGGTCACTGTCATGGCTGAGGCTTTTCCCCGAGCACCCCCTGAGCCTGGGGCAGGGGTGGCAGGGGTCCCTGGTCACGTGTCTGGGCCCCTGAGGAGGGATCCAGAGAGGGCCGGGCCGGGAGTCGGAGGCGGCCTGGCTGACCACCAGCCCCTCGGCCAGGGGTGCAGGCTGCTCGACACATGTGCACCCCCAGATCACACACCTGTGCTGAGTGTCACCCATCGAGCCCCACGCCCCTGCAGACCCTCCACGGCCGACCCCAGGAGGGCAGCCGGCGCTCTGCTGGCCCCTCGTCCCCGCTCCTGGAAGGCAGCACCCAGCTCCGCTCTCTCCAGGGAGACCCTGTGCTGGAGCCACCCCTCACCCTTGGGACTGGGGGGCTGGATGTTGGGGCTTCCCTCATCTTCCCTCGCCCTGGGGGAGCTGGGA
>PVKY010012201.1:0-11630 GCA_004027775.1 Bradypus variegatus | reverse complement strand
AAGATTTTCCTTGTGTAACTCTCACAGAGAGCAGAAATGTAGAGCTATGAGTGGCCCAAAAGCCATAAGCAGTAATCAGTCAGCTAACCATAATTCCAAAGTGAGATAATGTATTTTTCAAGTGTGATGAGTTTCTCTCTTTAAAGCCTCACAACCTACTGATATGCTCTGCTTTTTCTTGTCCCTATCTTTTGAGTTTACTTCTTTATCTTTTATCACCTCAGATCACTCTGACCTTCTCCTCCTCCCAGTTTCCTCTCTGCTCCCTGTTCCCTCTTTCTTATCTCCTCTTCCTTAGATTAACCTATAAATACAAAATGGAAATAATAATCGGATTACTTTCCAAGAAGAAATCTCTAACCTTTCCATTTCATTATCCTAAGATCATAAACTGTTTAATCTATAGAAAATGCATTAAGAACATGAGACAAAAATTGATGCAGACCAAACATTAGAACTGTGGAATCAAAAGATAAAATGAAAACTAAGAACTTAAAGGGTTTTGGTGTATTTTCACATTAAAGGGTTATTTGGCATTTATCAAGTCCCACCATTTGGAGTATTATCTCATCACTTTTAGTAATTCCTTTTATTTCTTTTCCCCACCTACTGGTTTTTAATGCTTGAAATTTTTGTGGAAAGCTTTCAGAATTGTTACTAATGAAGTTATTCTTTCATCAGAGTTAGGAAGGTCCTATGAGATCATAAGATCTCTCCTGTGAGCCATAGGGGAAACACTCCAGGACAAGGATGAGTAGTTGTTTTGATATCAAACATTTGTTTAGCCTCTTGTAGGAATTCCAGATTAATTAAGTGAATAGACCCATTAATGAGCACAGAAGAGTTGGTTGAAACAGCTGTACCCTCTACCTCTCTGATCTAGAATACAAAAGAATTCTGTTTTACGATGTTAAATAACAAGAGACCTTAATCCTGAATGCTTAACAAAACTTTGATAGTCATTTTAGAGTTACCAAATTTGTGTTTTCTTGCTCTTTCCTCCTGTAATCACTGAGAGCAAAATACCATGATATTTAAAATAATTTCATGAGTATGTATCCAAAGAAACTGCTAGGAGGTATAACCATGAAGCAACTTTTCTTATTGGCTTCTTCCCTGGCTCTTTCATTCTATTTATATCTGAGAAAGAGTGGAAGCCAGATGTGTTCTATTATAAATCTCTGACAAAAATGAAGTGATTGGATAAGGTGATGGTAGCTAACATTTATGACTGTCCACTAAGTGCCAAATTTTAAGTGCACTCTGTACATAATATAATTTAATCCTCACCACAGTTTTGTGGTGGTGTTAACCCCATTTCACAGATGAAGAGACTAACACAAAGTGCCCAAGTAACTTGACCAGGATCTCAAATCCAGAAAGTGACAGGAAATCTTGACTCTGTGTGAGCGCTATGCTCTACTTACCTCCTTGAAGTAATTAAGATGCTCTGTATGGATTAAGTGCCATTTTACTGTTAGGATTGTACAGAATTTTAAGGACATCATAAGATCTTAATAAATTTAGCAAGTGCTTCTGGAATATAGAGGTGAAAAGCCTCCAGAAAGAGTTATTTACTAGAAGAAAGATTCACTTATGGTCACTGGAGGACAGCTCTTGGAGTTTTACCTATTACATCTTCAGACAATCACTGCACCTGACACTGGGTGTGGAGAGAGGTGGAAAGGGATTCCTGCCCCTCAGATATACTCAAGTTACTAAATTACACACACGAGATGACTTCACCAACCCCGCCCCTGTTCTATTCTCCTTGGTTTGGGAAATAAGAAAGTAGCCACTCAGGAATAGGTTAGGGGCCTCAGGTCTAAGGGATTGTAAGGTAAGCAATAAGTGTTCAGCAAACTAAGTGTTATGAACAAAAATCATTATGTTGTTTTGTTGGAGGTGGCTGGCCCAGGAATTTATAGCTTGGATTGTTTTCCTAGAAGTGATACAGATGGGCTTTTGTTGCTCTGTGCACAGTCTCACCTGAATCCACTTAACCTAAGAGTGTCTGTGTCTATACCATGAAGTATGTGGCCTTTAAACACTCAAGTGAGAGATCTTCACTGGCTTGAGGGGAGGCTGAACCTACAGCTTAAGCAGAATATGGTGATAGCTAACTGAGGTAACCAGTCATATTCCAAAGCAACATCCACACTAAAATGCTCTAACTGAACCCAAAGGAGTGACTTAACTTGATAGAACTACCAGCCCCACAAGAGTTATTCATATTTTACTTTCTTTTGGAGGATGGTAGCTGGTTGTCTTAACTCCTTTCTAGTTGGTTCAATTTGAGACTGTCCTCAAGGAAAAATACCTGCCAATGCTGATTTATACATGATTTTCAAAATAATTCAGAAGCAGGTTATGAACTTTCCTTTATTTCAGTTTTCCAGTGTGTTCATGGCCAAAAAATAGTTGCATGTTCAAGAAAGTCCAGAAAACGCTGAGTTAAAAGAAACAGTTTTATTTTCTGCAAGATTCTCAGAGCCTTTAACACGATAATTGGAATTGTGTCTCCCAAACATATTTGATCACAGAATCCTTATTTGTCAGAATTTATTCTAGGACCAATATTTCTTAGAAGTACATAGTGGGTAAAAAGACAATGGCTCCTGACTGCAAAACCCAGCTCTACCACTTAACTCACTGTGGTCATGAAAAAGATACTTACCCTCTCTATAATTCCATCTCCTTATCTGCAAAATAGGCATAATAATTGTACTTACTCCATAGGGTTGTTGTGAGGATTAAAGAATTATACATTTGCAATATCCCAAAGAATAATTATAATCATTTAGAATTATCTGGCACTAAGTGTGATGTGTGATAGCTCCTGTTATTCCTATTGAATCAGCCCTCTATTTACTGATGATACATGCCCCGTACACATCTAAAGTATAAATTCCAAGTTATAGAAAGTTCCCTGTGATATTTCTGTAATAAAAGGAATAGGGAATAATATAGAAGCCTTGAGTTTGGGGGAAAACTCAATATTTCCCATTTAAATCATCTGTCTAGTCAGTATGGCAACAGAGTCATGCTGAAATGAAAATGTTGACTTTGAGTAACTAAAGGCAAAAAAAAATTGGGGGGTGGTGGTAAATTAACAGTGGCAAGAATGATTCCTGTATTCACCTAATTTGGACTAGGTTGAAATAGAAAAAGTAAAGTTCTGTGTAGTGTACAACAATAGACATCAAACATTTAAAATTCTAGTTTCCTGGATGTATACTATGAAAAGAATAAAGTATGGCTGATAATGTCTAACTTAGGACGAATTGAAGAGAAAGCCCTTTCAAAAGGTGTTGGCAGCAAATCAAAAAAATGACCATTCATTCAAATAGTAAAATAAATAAATATAGCTTATCCTCTAGATGAAAAAGATGGAGCTCCTGTTTCTATTGCTTCATAAATGGAAAACTAGGTTATAAGCAGCAAACTGTAATAAGCACTAAAATAAGATGAATTAATATATTATGGGATCTCAGAAAATGTTTCGATTAAAAAGGTGGGATGTGAATCTTCAGTTAGAAGGCATGTCTTTAGGGTTAGCCTGGCTTTGAGTAGACTGTAGAATGCTATGATGCTAAGAGATGACCATATGGTGTGTGTGTGTGTGTGTTTATGCAGGAGCGAGGACTTCCATTCTAGAGCAGGCGATTCAATTTGGAATGCCGTGAATGAGCCACTCTAAGTAAAAACGGGAGGCTTGATAGCTTGTCCTTCAACAAACCCATCCGAAATGACTATATAAAGTAAATACCGTAAATCACTGTTGTCAGAGCGCACACTCCACCTCCTCCCTCTTCCCCACCGCCGTCCTCATTTCCACACCCCCTCAACGGTTCGGGGGAGTTCGTGGTCTAAGTAAACGATAGGACTTCTGACTGTAATCCCAGCACGTCACTTTTTTGAAGGCAAACACGTGGTTCAGAGAGAACTTATAAATCTCTCCTCTCCAGCAAGATCGTGATGTTATCTGCTGGCAGCAGAAGGTTCTCTCAGAGCGGAGCTCCAGAAGCTCCGGAGGAGAGAAGAGACAGAGAGAGAGGGAGGGAGGGACAGAGAGAGGGAGAGAGAGAAGAGAGAGGGAAAGTGAGATGGAAAACACACTATAACGGTCTAGGGAGCTATTCGGGAGCAAACCAAGAGGCTGTCTGGCTGCAGAAAGGAGGAGAAAGGGAGGATCTATTTCAGTGTGGCAAGTGTCTATCTCCCGTAAACTAGAGGGTCCAAGTGAGAGAGATCAGGAGAGCTTGGGAAAGGGCTGGAGTCCAAGGGAGCCCCTGCGCAATCCCTTTAGGAATAAAAGTCCCCAGCCAGTGCGTCCCTCAAGTTGCCATTTGCGGTTCGCAGTGAGTGAAAGCAACGGCGGCGGCGGCTGGTTGTCTGTTGCTGGGTTGGCGTTTGGAGCGAGAGGAGGAGAAGGAGGAGCAGGAGAAGGAGGGAGCTGGAGGCTGGACGCGTTCGCAAGCGGCGGCGGCAGCAAGGAGGAGTCACCACTCTGGTCGGTGCGTGCCGGCCGGGGAGCAGGCTACAGCGCGGGGCTCCGGGAGCAGGATCCTCGCCGCCTTTGCTGCCTGTGCGGCCACCGCAGCACCCGACCGAGTTCCGAGCACCGTGCGAAGCGCACCCGCCTCCCCGCGGCGCGCCGGGCTCTCTCCCAGAGCGCGCACACGCGCGCTCGCGAACACACACACACACACACACACACACACACACACACACACACACACACGTGTGCGCTCCTCCGTTCTGGAGCTGCTGCTCCTGCTCTCAGCGACGCAGTGGAAGGCAGGGCCGAACCGCTCCTTCTTTAAATATATAAATTACAGCCCTGGGCAGCCTCCGCAGCCCCCGTTACAGCGCTCGCTGCGCGCCTGTCTTCAATTCGCCAGCTGCCAATCCCCGGACCTTCTCATCTCTTCCCTTTTGGCCGGAGGAGCCGAGTTCAGATCCGCCACTCCGCACCCAAGACTGACACACTGAACTCCGTTTCCTCCTCTTACATTTATTTTGCTTAATGGTCATTGATCTCTTTTTCCCCCCCATCTCGTCGCTCCAAGAAAACTTTTTCTTACTCCCCAAAGTCAGATTTCCCCCTGACTATACCGTATTAATATTTTCACCTTTGGAACTACTTACATTTTCTTTTTAAAGGAATTCAAGCAAGATACATTTTTTTTAAAAAAACTGGGCATTGACTCTCGATCGTTTGCACAAGTTTCGCATAAAAAAAAAAACTCTACCTGATCGTCTGTATTTTAAGAATTGTTGGTTTCTTTTCGGCTTACTTTTTTTTTTTTTTTTTTTTTTTTTTTTTTTTTTTTTTTTTTTTTTTTTTTTTTTTTTTTTTTTTTTTTTTTTTTTTTTTTTTTTTTACTTTTTCCTCCTTAAAAAAAATGCACTACTGTGTGCTGAGCGCTTTTCTGATCCTGCCTCTGGTCACGGTCGCGCTCAGTCTGTCTACCTGCAGCACTCTCGATATGGACCAGTTCATGCGCAAGAGGATCGAGGCGATCCGCGGGCAGATCCTGAGCAAGCTGAAGCTCACCAGTCCCCCAGAAGACTACCCTGAACCTGAGGAAGTCCCCCCGGAGGTGATTTCAATCTACAACAGCACCAGGGACTTGCTCCAGGAGAAAGCGAGCCGGAGGGCGGCCGCTTGCGAGCGCGAGAGGAGCGACGAGGAGTATTACGCCAAGGAGGTTTACAAAATAGACATGCCGCCCTTCTTCCCTTCCGAAAGTAAGTGCTGTTTTTCGCTTCTATTTCCCTGAGGTTTGGCGCTGCTCACAGGTCTCAAAACTGCAGCAACTCCTTGGGATCTCCCTTTCCTCTTAGGGTCTCTGCTCGCTCTTTCCCCTTTCTCACGTCCTTCATCCCACCGACCTCTTTTCTAGTTGTGTGCTTGAGAAAGTTAGGTTTTAAAACTAACCTTTCACTTTATTTCATCCATCTTCCCTCTCCCACAACGCCTCAGTTCTTTATAAGGCTTTTTTTCTCTCTCTCTTTCTCTTCTCTGAAATCTTTACTTGGCCACTAGCGAAGAGTCAGCTCTGTTCTGTCAAGCTAGAGGCGCTCCTTAGTGCAGAGTTCAACCGTGAAAATCTTGGTGGGTTTGTTTGCTTTTCTCAGACAGGCGTGAAGCCCGCTAAACTGGTGCACGAAGGGTTAAAACAAAAGTGGCTCAAAATTAGCCTCTCCCAAAGGCGCCCCCTTTCCGTACCGACCTATCAGCTGGTTACCCTAGCCTCCTCTATTGTCTCCAACTCCCCCTAAAAATGTTGGCATCACCAAGAGAAACCTCCTGTTGGAGACTCCTAGGAAAAAAACCTCAATCCTTGATAATATCTTTGTCGTAGGTAGGTGTTTTGATATTCCCCAAAGGCAGTATCTTGTATCCAAGTCCCCTTTTGAGTTCACCTGAGTTGTAGAAAGCACAACTTGGTTTCTGCCTGTGTTTAGAAGGGTTTTACTTAAGGTTTTTTTTTTTTTTTTTCCAGAATTCACCCAAACCTGCCTTATTAAGTTCGCCTTTCATGGTACTGTTTTGTTTACAGTTTAGCAGATCATTTTTCTCAGGGGGTTATCGTTTACCTTTTTCAATCTTGAGCCCTGTGCTCCCTGCCCTCTAACTGGCTTCCTGCAGTTACTGTGGTACTTTCCTAATCTCAGAGTAGAATATTGGCTTCTCAGAGGGCAGTGTCCTCAAAACCAGCTGGCAGACGGTAGCAATGGGAGTGAAATGATTTATTGTAGAGTTCTTTGAAGGGAAGGGAAGAGAACAGTTAGCATAGAATTATTTCAGAGTTCTTCTAAAAAAAAAACAAAAAGCAAAGCATCGGGTGATACCTGAGAGGGTTAAATACCAGGAAGAAGGGGAGGGGAAAGAAAAAAAAAAACTTCAACATTTGCTTCTTGAAAAGCCCAAGCTCTACACTTTTCATTGGTTGTCCATTTATCTCCTCCCCTTTCCATGCCCTATATACTTGTTGGCTGCCTTTGCAAAGTATCTGTGTCTTGCACCAAATAGATAATACAGCCATCTTGGTAATTTTATCCTAGAGGTTCGAATTGCAGGGTGGTGCTTTTCATTCTTAATATTTATTTTTAGTTTGACAAGTTATAGCTATGTGACTTGCCGTGTCTTGTACCTGATGGTCTTAGAATGTCAGCTGATGTGTCTAAACCCTTGTCTTCCTGGCTACCCTTCTTTTGCTGCAGCTTCTCCTCTTGTTGTTCAATAACAGAGCACATGCAGGAGATCCTGGCAAGCAGGATGATTTCTTATTGTAATTAAGGACCGTCCAGTAACAGCAGTGATAAATACACTCTACCCTGGTTATTCCCCTTGGGAAGTAGGCTTTCTACCTAGGGTGGAGCCAAGGAGATATTAGGAAAGGATAGAAAGTTCATTATAATTATTTCAAAACTAAGATGGAGCAAGGTGTTGAGTCACTTGGCTTTCTCCAGCACATGCATTGCTTCTACTGGTGTTTGGGCAGACAGACAAGTGTGTTACCTGGAAACAGAATGCCTTATTCCTTCAATGTTTTTCAGCCCTAATGAACTGCTGGCACTTTTATAACACAGAGAGGAGGTCTGACTTCATCACTTAATAGATGTGGAGAGAACGAGTTACCCAAAACCCGAAAAGGCATTGTCTCTAGCCCCTCTCGGTCCACAGAGCTGAGATGACCCAACCCAGGGTTGTGGTCATCCCCAAATTCTCAGATTATTAGGAGGATTCTGAATATGGCATCTAAGATTGATGTGTGGATGCTCCTTTCCATCCCATCCCCAAATAAATTTAAAGCTCAAAAAATAAAAAAAAAATGCTGTCAGTTTTGATACAGACTGCAGGCTTCTTACAGTGTGCATTGGGAGGTTAAGAGCACTGAGCCATATTAATAGCAGATTTGATACTACTGTGCAAGGGTTGTGGATAATTTTATAGAAAGTAGGTTAACTGATTTTCCAGCACTTTTTAGTTATACTGGAATATAGTGAATCCTTCCCAAAAAAAAGGAAGAAAAGAAATCACTCCACCATAGTTTTAAAGGGCAAATTGAAAGTACAGCACTGGCTTATATACCAAATTCCCTCTTTAGGACTTTACTGCCTAAGCACTAACTTTTAACTCTGCCGTCACTGAAGTGGCTGTGGGGAGGGAGTGTGCTTGCCATTTCTTGCAGTGAATCCACCGAGGGTCACAAGCCCCAGAGATGAAAGCATGGGAAAGATCACTGGTTCATATTTTACCAACAAGTTATTAGTGTTCAGGGAGTGACTGCAGCTCAAGTATTACAAATATGCTCCAATTATATTCAATGAGCTATATATTATTACAGATTGCTGATAGCCCTTTGTAGGACATTTTATATAATTCAAACTAAATATTTTTAGCAATGTAGAGATTTAAAAGTAAAAATATAAGAGATATTGCATATGCCCTAAGGCATATTTTGTCTTAAATATTATCCTTGGCCAAGCATGCTGTATAAATACAGTAAATATGAATAGAACTGGCCAGGTGCCAATCTCCTGGGATGAATTTTAGTCAAGAAGGTATTTATGGGATATAAATAATACTGTGTCAACATTTGAAGAAGGGGTCTGATTAGTTTGAATTTATCCATATTGATCTTTTCACATGCTGTTAGTTTAAGGCTCAAAGTGGAGTTATGCTAGGGTTTACCGATAGTTTTCCTGATGGGAATTAGGGAATCTGTAGTCCTTTTGGCAATCCATTTGAAGTGCATGTCACATCTATTCAAAAGGCGCTGTGCTCTAGAAATTTAGAAAGAGTAATTGCATTAAATGCAACAAGAATCCAAAAATAAGAGCTCGGACAATCAAAAAGAAGAAGAAGAGAAAAACTTTCATTTTCTTTCTTTCCTCTCTCTTTTTCATTGGAACAAATTAAGTATATACCATGGTTCTAATTGGGGGTGGTTTTGACATTGTCTGGAGACATTTTTGGTTGCCATGACTGGGGTGGAGGGTGCTACTGGTGTCTAGTGGGTAGAGGCCAGGGACGCTGCTCACCATCCCCCAGAGCACAGGACAGCCCCACCCAACAGAGTCATCTGGCCCCAAGTATCAGGAATGCCCACGTTGTTCCTGGAATTTATTTTGGGTTACTGAATTCTGCTAATAGTTCTATTTTAAAGATAATAACATAAAAATAAAATATCAAAAGGTCATGAAAATAAGAGCACTGAATAGGAAGATAATCAGAAATTGTTATCTTAAGTAAATGGGGGGTTGAATTACACCATTTTGGATGGTAGATACTTTACTATTGTGATCTGAAGCATTAAATTCGAGTCATCAAAATTGCCCATTCATTTAGCCTAAGTAATGGTGTTGAACCATATTTAGCTTCCGTCAGCAGCAGTGTGATGTTAGTCAGAACAGGGAAAAAGAAGTGAGTAATTATCTGGGATGTTCACTGCAAGGAAAATAAGCAGCTCATGTTAATAAAGAGTAGAATCTCCAAACTAGGTGATGGAAGAAAGTAAATAACCATATTGGTTTATTCTATCATGCTGAATTAGATAAACTACAGCCTGAAAAATCACAGTGAGGTTTCCTTTGTAATTTTTTCACATAAATGTTAAACACAATATCCAGTAACTCTTTTTTCCATTTACTCTGTAATTTTCCAAGTGACAGTGTGGAATGTAGAAGGAATATCACTAACACTATGGTTTAGGGAAATGTGACAATATTCTATTCATGAGTATGTCTTTCTAAATATAAATTGCTGGTCTGTTGGCCAATTGCCCAATAAAGGAAAATATTAACAATTGCGGGGCCTAGTGACATTTTTGCTTTAAGTTTGGGGATTTTTTTTTTCTTTTAAGATTCTCTGTGTGTTTGGCTTATGTGAGAAAGGGAAAGAGAGAGCTCAAACACACGGACTTGATCCCCGTATACTTCTCGAATGATTGAGTTATTAATACACAAGAGACCAATCTTTAATTCCTCCATTTTTATTGCATCACTGCTGATACTAATTCTAGTGCCTGACTGTGGCTACCCTTAAGTTAGGTCACTTTCTCTTCCTTCAGAATTTCCTCCTTTATTTTTTTATTTTTCAAAGACTAGAAACAGCCCTCAAAGAAATATGCTGCTTATCGCGGAAGCAGCTGAGCAGTCTTGATTGCCAGGCGAGGCCAGCCTGCTTTTCCTGAGAGACCTCACCGCTGCGGCCAGAGGCGGCGCTGACCACGTGACCGGGCCGGGGGCGTGGGGGGCCCTCCGTGTCTCTACAGCGACCCCTGTGGCCTCCTCAAAGACCTGCAGGTTTCGATTTATGACTTCTCCCTGGTGAAAAGATGCTGATGTAACCTAGTGGCAGCATCTTTCATATAAAGACACTAGAGAAGGACAGATCATTTTTCCTAGAGAAAACGGAGATGTGAAAAAAATAGGGTAATGACTCACTGTTGACCCCGCATCAAATCTGGCTTAGAACCCAGGAGGTCACTGACGCCTAGTCCTTCGCCCAGAGATTGCAACACACTTCGGACGGCATTTTTAGAAGATTGGGGAAAATACAGTGGAGGAGTCACGTGTAGGTGCCTGGCCTTGGAGATGAGAGGGGTCCACGCGGAGGTGGGTCTGTGGCCAGCCCCTCCCTCCTCCGCCGCCGCCCCTGCTCGCCTTTATAGATTCAGCGTAAGGGGAGCAGCAGGCACGGTCCTCTTTGGACGAGCTATGAAAATAGCCCTTTTGGCTATCTTGATGTAGCATTTCCGGTACTGATGGGATCCTGGAGGGAGGATTTGGATTCGCCAGATGTGCTTGCTCTACTTCTACAACCTTTCTCCTCAAGGGTGTATCCCACGTCGCCCTTTTGCAAGTTAGCTCTCTCTGAACAGCTTGATGAAATGAAGATCTGGTGGAAATAAACAAATGTTTCCCTTGTCATTTTGAAACCATATGGTGTGCTTTTGGTTTTTTAAATTTTTTAACAACAAACACTGTTTTTAATCTAGGAATTCAATGTTCTCCAGGTATTTTATTTTAAATTTAATACCATGCTAGAGATCCTTTGATGGGTTTATTTAGAGTAAAAAGTTTGTTTCAGGCATTTGTTTAGAAGAAATTTTGCTTCTTGCCTGTGACCACAAGCTGGTCATGGTGGTGGTTGGTTGTTTCATTTCTTCTCTAATCTCTGATATCCAAAAGGTGTTTAACTGCCCTGCACTGTCACCACCTCCCTATTTCCTGGGTTGGCGTGGTGGGCTTGATTCTGCATAAGACTCCCCGTTGTCCTCTTCCCCACAATTTTTGAATTGTCTTCTTTTTCTTCTCTATTATGGAATATCTGCATGTGTGGTGGTTAAATGCTTGCACATTGTGTCCACATTTGACACTCTGCTGAGTTTGTGGGAAACAGCATGGTCCAGGGGTGCCCTGGAAACCACTTCAACTAGCCCGGGATGTCTTAGGTCCTCCACCTCATTCTTTTCTTTGTAAGTTCTATTCCATGGATGCATGTCCCTTACTCATATTGTTCCTTAGGTGGCCTCTGCCATCTAAGTGTGACTAGAACAGAGAGTGGCAGGGCTGGTAATTCACCATGTCTGGGCACCATCCAGCCCTCAAAT
>PVKY010012200.1:0-11629 GCA_004027775.1 Bradypus variegatus | reverse complement strand
CACAGCAGGCGCCCACGGGCACACGGCAGGCACACAGCAGGCGCCCACGGGCACACGGCAGGCACACAGCAGGCGCCCACGGGCACACGGCAGGCACACAGTAGGCCCACAGCAGGTGCCCACGGGCACACAGCAGGCCCACAGCAGGCGCCCACGGGCACACGGCAGCTCACTGTGGTGCTGGGTCCTAGCATCAGGCGACTGCTCCCACGAGCACTGTCACGGGCTGGCGGGCATCACACTCGAAGGTTCCCAGCAGCGCTGCTGGATGAGCCTCCCGAGTTCAAGCTGTGACAACTGACTAAGCCTCCCGACTGCTGCCCCCACGGAGACCTACGTTCCGGCTCATGGCCCGCACCTGGTGTCTACCTGTCTGTGCAGGTAACCACGTTCACCTGCGTTACACGTGCCGCCCTCTGGCACCTTCTGTCACCCATCGCCCTCTGGTTTCCTGCCCAGCTCCTCATGACTGTCAGGACGCTGGGCTTGGCTTCTGCCAGGAGCGCAGCAACCGTGTCCACTGGCAGTCAATGCCGGCCACACTCACCTGGCCAGGGGCCCCGGGGAGCCCACGTGGAGGAGGAGGCCCCGGGAAGTGGGGTGGGAGGACCAGCAGCCAGTGGAGCCTGCCCGAGGTCCCCTCGACTGCTCGACTGGCCTGTGGCTTCCCAGAGTGGGGGCAGGACAGCAGCAGCCGTCCACTGATCCCTGGAAGCAGGGCTGTCTCCAGGGCCTTCACGCCCACCTCTTCCCTCACTCATGGAGCAACGGTGCCTGGTCAGGAGCCCACCTCGGGCCGTGCCCGCCTGGGGCAGAGGCTCGGAACCTGCGTGTGGGACCCTCGCCCTGTGGCTGACCCTCATCACTGCCCTGCCCACCCAGTTCTGAAGTCCAAGTGGCTGAAGCCAAGCAGACTAAACCACAGCCGCCCCTCCCAGTGGGACACCAGGAAGGAGACTCTGTTCTCCTGTGGCACCACACGACCTGTGGGTAGTGGGGTCAGGGCCAAAGGACAGGGCCAGCGATGGCCAGGACTAAGCATGGGCAGGAACCCTGAGTCACCGCAAGGCCCAGCGTTGGGACAAGGTCAAGCCAGGGGGCCGAGCTGGGTCGGAGACGTGCAGGCCGATGGCCAGGCCAGCCCTGGGGAAGCCCAGAAAACAAGCCAGAGGGAAAGGAGCTGTCCTGCAGGCCAGCGGCCGTGGGGACTCAGGGCAGCCATTCCACCTGTGCCAGCTGCGGGCTGGCGGTTCCCATGTCCTCTGAGCCTGGCCACCGACCACCTTGCCTCACCTCACCTCCTTCTCGTCCCTCCTCACCTGTCCCTTCACCTCCTCATCTGTCTCATCTGTCCCCTCACCTCCTCCCTCTGCCCCACTTGGCTGAGAGCCTCCTGCTATCTCCTGCTCCCAGCGGTCACAGCCAGGAAGTCCTTCCCATCAGCGCTGCTACCACATCCCAGGACAAAAAAACACAGCACCATGCCGGCCAAGTTAGTGCCAGAATATGTGAAGAATGTCACCAAAGCAAAAGAAGTAAACAAAGAGCCCAAAGGAAAACGACCCAGGTGTGTAAGTGACGTGACGAGCAAGCCCGGATGGCTGGCAGCTGGGTGGCTGCCTGCGGTCCCTGACGAGGAGGATGCACTGAGAACCCGTCGGGAGCCCCAAACGGCAACAAGCACAGACACAGCAGCACTGAGGAGGAGGGAGAGCAGGGGCCCAGCAGGCGTCACTCCAGGCCAGGGCCTGCGCTCTCCACCAGGCGGCGGGGGAGGTGGCTGCGGCCCTGCACCCCTCAGCCCGGCACAGACACGGGCATGCCCAAAGCCGGCGTGCCAGGAGCGAGCCACGCGCAGGCTGGAGGAGCAGCTCACTCGCTGCTCGGGAGGAGCCGGCACCGATGCCTGTGGAAGGAGGGTCTTTGGGGCCTGGGGCATCTGAAGGGACCTTTAACTTGGACCTTTTTTTGTGCTCTCCTGTGTTCACAATTTTTCCCGATTTTAAAAGTAAAACACCAAACACACACACAGCCTCTCTTCCGTCAGAGCTTCCTCCAGACTAACCGCCGTCCTCGGGTGTGGGGCTCGTCAGTCTCCCCTGACTGCAGCAGCCCTCAGAGGCCCGGCTGACTCCGAGGACGTGTGTGGGCTGGGGTGCCAGGGCCTCGAGACTGGGATCCCGTGCACAGGAGGAGCTGGCTCCCCACCCCAGACCGTGGGCCCCCCCAGAGGCAGGTCCCAGGAGCCTCCCACAGGAGCCACAGTCGCAGCTGCCAGTTCCGCTCAGAACCAGCGCGACCCGCTCGGCCTTCAGCTCCCCAGCTGGAGGCAACGCCGGCACCCGCCCCGTGGCCCCTACCCGATGTACTGCAGCGGGTGGCTCTGGTGGATGACGATCCGGCAGGTGGGACACGTGTTGTTCTCCTCCAGGTACTTCACCAGGCAGCTCCGGCAGACTGTTGTGGAAGTGCAGTCCCGTTAGGAGAGGGAGTCCAGGAGGAGCAGGGCTGACGCACGCCTCGCGCGCAGACGACAAGCGGCTGAGAGACGTCGGAGGACGTTCAGAGGCCACTCTCGGGTGCGTTTTAACTCACTGCTAACAGTGCTCGGCTTCGGGTCTTAGCGATCAATGGAAAAGTTTTAACTACTTCTGTCAACTGCCTCACTACACAGATTTGGGGCTTAGGAAAGGAGGAGAGAAAACTAAAGTGAGGAGATAATTATCAAAGGGAGAGGCCAAGAGCCGTGAAACAATCAGGACGAGCTTCTAGCTTCTCACACAAACTCTCAACATATGGACTAAGTTTTAAAGCTTTTATATTAAGTTACCCGAAAATATTTTCTTTGTAAAACAAAATTAGATAAAATTCAATTTAAATAATATAACACAAAAGCATGCTCACTAATATCTAAAAATATAACTGACTTCTAAAATTCTATCAAAATTGGCAAATATTTTGTTTCCTCAAGTGAGAAACACATGACTGAAAACAGCGAGGTGGCAGACGCCCACTCCCGTTGGGCTGGGAGGCACCTCTGACCACATCGCAGCACCCGTGCGTGACAGAGCACGCGTCCCCGCTGAGGCCGGGGGGTCTCAAGACAGAAGCGCACGTCCCGCACAGGCCGTGCCCGAGCCTCGGGGTGCAGGCACGTCGAAGGCGTGGGGTGGGGTGGGGGCCGCTGCCAGCAGAAACAGGAGGCGCCGTTGCTTGAAAACTTAAGGACGGAGTATTTGGAAATTTTGAGAAGCAGCAGCTCTGCCTACTAGGAATAAATGGTCTGTTCTACCCCAGGTAAGTGATTTAGCTGTTTATAAAGAAATAACTGAGTTTCCCTGTGTTTAGCTTCTTAAATAATCATGCCTTCTCCCTCCTGAAATTACCAACCACACTTAATCTGAATAGTTCCTGACTGATCCTCAAGGTCTTCAGTCCTGCCCCGTGTCCTGCTCGTCTCTGAGCCTGTGACGAAAGGACACAGCAAGGCCACAAGCTGCAGGGCACAGCGGGCACGTGGGCGTGCCGGGCGGCCCGTGCACTCACAGGTGTGCAGACACTCGGTCACCGTCGTCGCGTCAATGAGGTACCCGCTGCACAGACGGCAGGTGATGTGGGCGTTTATGTCCCAGAGCTTAATCTTTCTGGTCAACATCTTTGGCTTCTGCAAGAGAAAAACACAAGCTGACCGTCACCTGAAATACTCCCGCAAGCTCTGAAGAGGAGGGTGGAACGCAAGCGAGGGCTCGGCTCCAAGGGTCGGGCCCATCGCGCTGACGAGGGCCTGTGGGGGTGCCTGGTGCCGACTCCCAGCTGTGAGCGCCGCAGACAAGCTGCTCACTCCCACGTCCTTCAAGGCCTGCAGCGAGCGGCCACGGCGGTGCTCGCCTCCGTTCAACTTCCCCATGACCCCGGTGCGCGGGTCCCTTTGGGACGTTCTTCTCTTTGCCCCCCTGCTCCTGGCGGGGGGCGGGCTGGACCGGGGGGGGGCTGGACCCCAGGGTGGGAACTGGACCCCAGGGTGGACTTGAGAGGGGAGTGGATAGCGCCTCCCCTTGGCTGGCAGCAGATTTGGGCAGGCCTCGGGGTCTGCAGACAGGAAGCTGAGGGGCTCCTGCTCTCTGAGGTGGCCGGGCAGAGACGTGTCCTGGTGGGAATGAAATGACAGCGGAAGGACGCCTGGCTGCGCCCAGGGCTGAGATGAGACTGGGAGGGAAGCACGTGTGGCTGGGACGGCCCTTTGCGAGCCACTGGGTGCCAGGGTGGCCTTGAGTTAGTGGGGTGGGGACGTGAGGAAGACAGGGCTGCTGGGTAACACCACGGGAGGGCAGGACCTGGGCTGGTGCTCTCCCTGGCTTCTGGACGCCCAGAGTGCCTGGCACTGGGCTTCTCCCATGGGTACAAGGAGATGGCGGTCCATGGTGCAAATGAGAGCCCAGGCAAAGGTCCCTGAACTAAGTCCACATACGGAGAAACGAAATGTCTGAGAAAGAGGAAGATGCTCAGCCCACAGATCAGCCAGGGCGTGAAGAGCCGCGCCAGGTGTCGCTTCCACACCAGAGGCTACGGAATGTGAAGCCGCCAGCCAGCGAGCACCCCAATTAGACGGCAGTCAACCCTGCGACCTGCGACTCAGCTGCCAGGAAGTTATTGCCGGACGAGTCAGAAAGACACCAGGAGGAGGGCGTTCACAATCGCAGACCAGTTGGACGGGTGGCTGTGTTCAGCCATGGGGCTCCAGACTCTCGCCCCCTGCCCTGCCTGGGAGTCTGGAGCGGCCCAGGACCCCCGCCCACACTGCACTCACACCCACATTCCCCAGCCTGGTGTTCTCCTCCACCCGCGAAGCTCCTTCCTCTTAGACGGGGAGACAGTGAGTGCTCCAGACCACAGGCCACCACGATGATGTGCACGGCGCAGCACACAGCTCAGCGTTCAGAAGGCTAAAAATCCATCTAAGACGTCCAGAAGATGGTGGATTAGGAAGGGCAGAGCAAAAATCCTCCTCCGTGAAAAACAGTAGATAAAGGACAGAAAGCACTCCGGAACAGAAGTTCCCAGGAGCCACTGGCCGGGCAGGGACGTCTACACCACGGTGGGGACGTCGGTGGAGAGGCAGGGACGGCATTTAGGATGGGTGAGTGTTCGGCCCAGAAGGCCCTGGGCACGGGCACGGAAGGGGCAGCTTGCCACAGCCCGGGCACCCTGCTCAACAGCTGGCTGGGAGATGACCCTTCACAGCCCGCAGACCAGAGCCCCAGTGAGGGAACTCGGGATGTGCAGACATGTGATGGCAACCACTTCCTCCACGGAAGCCCACAGTGTGACCTCTGAGAAGTGCCAGGAGCCTCCCAACCCCAGGGACGGTGCGAGTGCACAGCAGACAGGAACTGCTGTGCACCTGAGCTGGAAGGTGAGACGTGCAGCCCCACGAGCCCGAAGTACTCCACCTGCAGCCCTAGGAATCGCCGAGACCGCTGTGCCCCAGGGTGGGCCCCGTGCCGAACGCTCCCCTCCCACAGGGCAGGCAGCCCCAGTGCACACGGAGAACTGGTGCGCTGACTGGATTCCCACCCAGTTTGGACCCCGCTCAGTGCACAGGTGAAGTTGGGGGAGAACTGGCTTGAGGGTAAGAGGGGGCTTGGGGGCGCCTTCTGCTGGTAGGTCAGGGAAAGTGCACTCCACCAAGCTGCAGCACTGCCAAACTACAGAAATTCAGATAAAAAATTCAAATAAGTCTGCATATCCTAAAAGAACCCTATCAAGATAAACAAATGCCAAGAGGCCAAACACAACAGAAAATTATAAAGCATATGAAGAAACCAGAAGATACAGACAACCCAAACGACCAAATTAAAAAGCCAGAGGACACACAGAACTTGGAGCAATTAATCAAAGAAATAAACACAAATCTCTGAAACAACTACAAAGAGTTGGCTAAGGACATAAAGGACATCAAGAAGAACCTAGAAAAGCATAAAGAAGAATTTCAAAGAGTAAATTAAAAATAGCAGCTCTTATGGAAATAAAAGATACTGTACATCAAATTAAAAATACACTTGAGACACACAAAACATTTGAACAGAGGAAATAATTAGTGAATTTGAGGGAAAAACAATGGAATGCAAAAGGAAAAAAGAACAAACGGTGAAAAAAACTGAAAAATTTGAAATGGATCGCAGGGCAATGATAGACCACATGAAGCACACGAATATAAGAATCACTAGTGTCCCAGAAGGAGAAGAGAAGAGTAAAGGGCTTGGAAGAGTATTCAAAGACATTGTTGGGGAAAACAATCCTAAATCAATCCAAAAAGTTTAGAGAAGATATGGCAAAAGAGATAATGCCTATAAAGAAAACACTGGGTGTACATAAGGAAGAAATCGAAAGTTCGAAAAAACAACTGGCAGAATCTATGGAAATGAAAGGCACAACAAAGGAGATGAAAGATAAAATGGAAACATACAACAGCAGATCTCAAGAGGCAGAAGAAAACACTCAGGAACTGGAGAACAAGGCACCTGAAAGCCTACACACAAAAGAACAGATAGAGAAAAGAATGGAAAAAATATGAGCAACTTCTCCGGGAACTTAAGGACAAAACGAAATACAACAATGTACGTATCATTGGTGTCCCAGAAGGAGAAGAGAAGGGAAACGGGGCAGAAGCAATAATAGAGGAAATAATCAATGAAAATTTCCCATCTCTTATGAAAGACATAAAATTATAGATCCAAGAAGCACACTGTACTCCAAATAGAATAGATCTGAAAAGGCCTATGCCAAGACACCTAATAATCATATTATCAAACATCAAAGATAAAGAGAGAATCCTGAAAGCAGCAAGAGAAAAGTGATCTATCACATACAAAGGAAATTAATAAGACTATGTGCAGATTTCTCAATAGAAACCATGGAGGCAAGAAGAAAGTGGTGTGATATTAAGATACTGAAAGAGAAAAATCGCCAGCCAAGAATCCTCTATCCGGCAAAACAGTCCTTTAAATATGAGAGAGAGTTCAAAATATTCTCTGACAAACAGACAATGAGAGAGTTTGTGAATAAGACACCCGCCCTACAGGAAATACTAAAGGGAGTACTACAGACTGATAGAAGACAGAAGTGAGAGGTTTGGAACACAATTTTGGGAGATGGTAGCACAGCAATGTAAGTACACTGAACAAAGATAACTATGAGTAAGGTTGAAAGAAGAAGGTTAGGAGCATGTGGGATACCAGAAGAAAAGAGGAAAGATAAAGACTGGAACCGTATAACTCAGTGAAACCTAGAGTGTTCAACAACTGTCATAAAATGTACAAATGTTTTTTCACGAGGGAGAACAAATCAATGTCAACCTTGCAAGGTGTTAAAAATAGGGAGGTACTGGGGAGAAAATACAATCAACATAAATTAGAGACTATAATTAAAAAAAAAAAAAGCTCCTGTACCTCAAAGGAATTTGTCAAAAACATGAAGAGGCAGCCAATGCAATGGGAGAAACTATTTATACACCATGTATCTGATAAGAGACTGATATCTTGCATATATAAAGAAATCCTACAACTCAATGACAACAGTACAAACAGCCCCATTTTAAAATGGGAAAAATATATGAAAAGACATTTCTCCAAAGAGGAACTACAAATGACTAAAAAACACATGAAAAAAAATGTTCACCTTCACTAGCTATTAGGGAAATGCAAATCAAGACCACATTGAGATATCATCTCACACCAATTAGAATGGCTGCCATTGAACAAACAGGAAACTACAAATGCTGGAGAGGATGTGGAAAAACTGGAACTCTTACTCATTGCTGGTGGGACTTCCATTGCTGTGGAAGACAGTTTCGCATTTTCTCAGAAAACTAGATAGTGAATTACCCAACCATCTGGCAAAATTCCACTTCTTGGTATATACCCTGAAGATGTGAAAGCAGTGACATGAACAGACATTTGCACACCGATGTTTACAGCAGCATTGTTCACAATTGTCAAGAGATGGAAGCCATCTAAGTTTCCTTCAACGAGCGAGTGGATAAACAAAATGTGGTATATTCATACAATGGAATACTATGCAGCAGTAAGAAGGAACAAGGTCGTGAAACATATAATAACCTGGAAGAAGCCTGAAGACATAATGCTGAGTGAAATAAGTCAGACACAAAAGGAGAGATATAATATGTTACCACTTCTTTCAACTCCCTGAACAATGTAAAACCAGTGTCTTATAATGTAGAATATAGGGGACCTAGAGATTAAGACAGAAGCTGGTGAAGGAAGAATGATAATTTAATATGTACAGACATGTTAAAAAGGGTGAACTTAACGGTATGGAAATGGATGGGGGTGATGATAGTTTGTTAAGGGAATTATAAGTATCAGTGATGAATTGAAGATGAACATGTTTGTAAATGGTGTTTAAAGGAATGCAACCCCCATAGTAGCACTATAAATATAAGTGTTAGCATGATACTTATAAGGCATGACACTGCTACAAAGAGTTAACAACAGAGTGGTATACAGAAAAACTACCCATTACATAATATAGACTATATCTAACAAGAGCACCTTACCAGCACTACACTGATACAGGGAAAACAAGAAGTGGCTGATAAGAGCTCTGGGGTGTTTTATGTAACGATAATTGTTCAAAATTGAGAGTGATGATGATTGTACAACTAAGTGAAGATAATGTGAGATACTGATTGCTTATCTTGGACAGAATATATGTTATGTGAAATTAAGAAACCCCTGTTTAATAAATCAAGCCCTTCATCTTCAGGTTTGCTCTTGTGGAACTTATGGCCATAAAAGGAAGGCTAAGCCTTCCTATAATTATGCCAAAGAGGCACCTCCAGAGAACCTCTTTTGTTGCTCAGATGTGGCCTTTCTCTCTCTAAGCCCAACTCAGAAAATAAATTCATTAAACTCCCTGCTACATGGGACAGGGCTCCCAGGGGAGTGAGTCTCCCTGGCGATGTGGGACACGACTCCCAGGAATGAGCCTGGCTGTGGCACTGAGGGACTGAGAATGCCTACTTGACCAAGCGGGGGAAAAGAAAGGTAACAAAATAAGGTTTCAGTGGCTAAGAGATCTCAAATAGAGTCGAGAAGCTGCCCTTATGCAAGCTCCGGCTAGAGACCCCAAATGGCCACAGCATGCCAGGCCCTAACCAACAGTCCCCAGATACCTAAGTCCCTCCCTGGGATTCTATAAAAGATGCACTCACTAAATTTTCTCTCAGAAACTTAAATCCTCCAGAGTGTTCCTGTGCCAGACAAGGCCTAAAACCCAGAGTCAACAGCCTAAGAACAACAATCAGATGCAGCCCCTTTCCCCATACTGTCCACACCCCTTTCCAATATGAACAAGTGAGGGTGGTCACTGCCTAGACATCCCTGAAGATGGAGAAAGAGATTGAATGAGAGGAAAGGGTAGCAACAGATAAGATGGAATTTAACAAAGGATTACGAATACTGAATCTTTATATGAAAATGTTTTTTAGATGTGAGGGTATTAGAATAGCTAGAAGGAAATAACCGAAATGGTGGAACTGTAATCTATAACATTCTTTAAAATTGGCTCTATAGCTATTTGCTGAATTGTACTTTGAAAGTTATTACCTTTCTGTATAAGCCCTATATTTCACAATAAGGAATGGATACTGTGGAACCATAGCCCATAACATTTTTTTGAAATTACTTATATAAACTGCTTGTTAAACTGTACATCAAGAGGACACCTTTCTAGATGTATGTTATATTTTAAAATAATGGAAATAGCTGCAATTGTGGAAATGCAACCTGTAACATTCTTTGAAATTTGCTCCCTAACTACCTGTTAAACAGTACTTTGAAAGTTATCACTGTTATGTGTAAGTATATAAAAGTTCTCAATAAAAAATGCACAATAAAAAACAACGCATTTAAAAGTCTGAGAGTAAGCACTCTGAGACGCCACCAGTGCCACCACGGGGGCCAGGTCCCCTCGGCTTGTTGCGGGCTTTGCACTCACTCTGCCCATCGTCTCCACCGGCCCGAAAGACGCCCACGTCCCAGTCCCCAGGACCCGAGACCGTTCCCGAGCAGAGGGACCATGCAGGTGGGAGTGAGTTGAGGGCTGTGGGGAGCTCGCCCTGGTCCAGGGGGCCCCACACGGCCCCAGGTGGGAGGCCCAGCCAGAGGCAGTGACGGGAACAGAGTGCGAGTGACATGCTGCCGGCTCGTGAATCAAGAGTGCAGCACCCCGAGGAGCCTGGAAAGACCAGGGCAGCTTCCAGAAAGGTCTTAGCCAGGCAAGACCTGTTTTGGACTTCTGACCTCCAGAACTGTTGGATAATAAATCTGTTTATTGGACCCCAACACTCCACCCCCCACTGCCCCTGCTCACAAGGCTCCCCGAGACCCCGGGACCCAATGCCCTGATGCCCTGCCTCTCGATGCCCCTGACATCCCAGCCCCCTAAGGCCCCTCCCCAATACCCCTGGATGCCTACAGCCCCCTGGCCCCCCAATTGTCCTACCCCCTCTTGCTCTCCTCGCTTCTCCCTGACCCCCATAACTTCCCAACATTCAGGCAGCTTGGTGATCTACCACCTACTGCTGACCCATCTCCTCCCCCAGAGGGCAAGGCTCACCAGGGGGTCCCTGCCCTCTCTGCACCCAATGCGGTGACGCACCTGGAACGTGCCAGCACACGGGAGCACGCCCTGTGTGTTGAACGCTCCACCTGTTTGCACGTGATCCCTTGGTGGCTCCACAGCTGCTCGGTCCCTGGGAGCCCCCCTTTGAGGTGCCCGTGGATGTGCAGTGCCAGCCCCACCGCCAACAGTGCCGTGCAGTCAGCACACCCAGGTGACGTGCAAGAAGCAGCCGATTGTGGTGGAGAGAAGGTGTCCCTCGGGGAGGCAGAGCCCCCGGCCCTGCTCAGCGCTCTCGGGAGGGAGGGAAGGAGGGAGCAGAGGCCTTCTCCTTCCAGGAGACATGAAGCACAGTGTGGGATTCGCCTGCGGGGGTGTGGAGGGAGCCAGAGGACACCACACCTTTGCCAGGGAACCAGGAGGGTCAGCTGTGGGGGGCCCCAGCACATTGCAGCCCCGAAGAGGGGTCTCCCTCTGGGCAGCGCAGCTGGAGCAGGGCTGAGGTCGTACATGGACAGCGCTGTCTGCTTGGAAAGTGAGCTCAGAGCCAGGTACAATTTGATTTAGAAAAGCTAAGGATTGCCTATTTTATACTTGAGGGTTAAGGTCCAAAGTCAAACATGAATTTATAATTGCTATATCATTACACAACTAAGACGTGAACAGTCTGCCGCAAATCTGTGAAGAGATACAAACATGTCTCCTAACAGGCTCCTGAGAAAGCCGAGAAGAAAGCTTTCCCATAGCCCTGAGGTCTCGGACTGGCCTGCTGAGCTCGGAACCCTGGTCCACGGGGCCACGGAGCCTCGGAGGCCACAGAACCCTGGGCCATGGAGCCTCGGAACTACAGAACACTGGTCCACAGAGCCTCAGAGAGACACAGCCATGGAGCCTTGTAGCCTCAGAGCCTCGGAGCCACAGAGCCATGGAACCCTGATCCACGGAGCCACGGAGCCTTGTAGCTACAGAGCCACAGAGCCACAGAGCC
>PVKY010012199.1:0-11640 GCA_004027775.1 Bradypus variegatus | reverse complement strand
TTTTCACTTTGGGTTGTTGGGCTTGTTGTTTTTTGTATGTGGGCTAATGTAGGTGACAGGCATTGATTTAGGTAATGAACATACAACTATGTAATGGTACTGTGAACAATCGAATCTATGATCTGTTTTATATGACTCCCTGGCATCTGAATATATCTCAATAAAATGAAAAAAAAAACATTAAAAAATAATAGAAGAGTATATGGGGAAAATGAACCTATTACAAACTATGGACTGTGGTTAACAGTAGTATCTTAATATTCTTTCATCAACAGTAACAAGGGTATCACACCAATACTGGGAGTCAATTATGTGGGGAAGGTGGGGTGGGATAGGGGTAATGGGCTGTTTGGGGTGTTCTTTTTGATTTTAATTTCTTTTTTGGAGTAATGAAAATGTTCTAAAATTGATTGTGGTGATGAATGCACAATTATATAATGGTAATGTGAACCATTGATGGTACCCTTTGGATGGATTGTATGGCGTGTGAATATATCTTAATAAAATTACATTAAAAAAAGAAAAAAAAGGACTGCAGCATTTCCAGTCTCCCTAGAATTGAAATCCATGAATTCTAGAGACAATAGTTCATACATTCATGTAAAAAATATTTATTAACTTATTTATTAGCTATTTTGTTTAATTCCAGCATTACATGGCAGCTAATAATCCTATTGTCTGAGTTTTTTTGTTTTGATTTAAAATTTTTAAAAATAAAATTCATAATTAATATATATTATTATATGGTTTATATATAAAGTATATTATATAAATATAATATGGTACAATTTACATACAATGAAATGTACTTATTTCAAATGTACAGGTGAGTGCATTTTGATAAATGTGTACATTCATGTAACTGCCACCACAATCAAGATTTAGAGCATTTCCCCACCCCTAGAGGTCCCTTGTACCTCTCCCCACTTTCCCCACCCCACACCCAGTCCCAGGGAAACACTGATTTGCTTTCTGGCAGTATATATTAGTTTGTGCAATCAGCATTGCACACAAATGTAATCATACAATATGCACTCTTGTATTGGCTTCTTTCACTCAGTTGAATGTTTTTGTCATTCCTCTTTATTAATGTTTCAGCAGTTTTTCCTCTTTTATTGCTGAATGGTATCCCCTTGTATGATGTACCACAGTTTATCTCTTGATGAATGTTTGACTATTGTGAATAAAGCTGGTTGGAACATTTGTGTAGAAGACTTTTGTAGGCAAATATTTTCATTTCCTTTGGGTAAACACCTGTGTGAGAAACTGTTGGGTTTAAAAATTTATTAATACTTATTAATAAATAAATATTTATTCATTCTAAATATTTATTTTTAGAAGAGTTTTAGATTTGTAGAGCAATTGAGCAGACAGTATAGAGAGTTCCCATATCTGTTCCCTCCCCACCACCAGTATCCCCTATTATTAACATCTTACATTAGCACAGTACATTAGTTACAATTAATGAACCAATGTTGGTATGTTGTTATTAACTAATGTCCATAGTTTATTCAGATTTCCTTAATTTTCATCTAATGCCCTTTTCTGTTCCAGGACACCATAGTACATTAGTTGTGTCTCCTTCGGCTCCTCCTGGCTGTGACACTTTCTCAGACTCCCTTTGTTTTTGATGACCTTGAGAGTTTTGAGCAGTCCTCATCAGCGATAGTGTAGGACCTCCCTCTATGGGAAATATGCTGCTGTGTCTCTCACGGTTAGACTGGGGCGATGGGTTTGGGGCTGGAATCACAGAGGCAAAGTTCCATCATCATCTTGCACTATCAAGAGTACACACTGTGAATGTGACATGACTGGTGAGGTTGACTGTGATCACCTGGCTGAAGTGGTGTTTGTCAGGTTTCTCCAATGCAAAGTTACACCTCCCCACCCCCGCTCCCAAGCTGTACGCTTTGGAAGGAAGTCACTATGTGCAGCCCACATTTAAGGGGTGTGGAATTTTGCTCCTCATCATCTGAGTTTTTATGAAACAGCAAATGATTCTGCTCTGTGTTCCTTCCAGGGGTTAGTGCCAGGAAGTGTGTCTCTTCTGGGCCTGCTGGCGCACTCCCACTTATCAGGAAAGGGGGGACTACATAACCCAGCTTGTTGTTCTTTTATGGCGTTGACCATTATCAAGCTGAGAGCAGATGTATGGTTGATTTGCAGATAGTCCCTCTCCCAGCTTCCTGTTAAGATTTTCTCTTCCTTCCATCGTTTTTCTAACTCTTTATTGTATTTGCCCCAAATTATAAATGTGCTCGTTGTATTGTGGGTACCTCAAACCCTAAGCAGAGTAGGAATTACAAGTCGGTCATCATGCGCCCAGGCTGGACTCACCTTGTCACCTTCTCTCGTCACCTTCCCTCACATCCTTACTTTGTTGCCTGGTGTTTCTGCAGGAAAGTCACAGACAAGGTGCTGCCTCAGGGCATCTCTGCAATCCAGATCCAAACAGCAGCCCCAGGGAATGGCAGTCTGGGTGAGTGGGGCTGGGATTTGCCTGCGAGGGGAACAGACTTCATGGGGAAGGTGTCACCCTCGCCTGGAAGTGTGGCCTCTCTCTGGCAGGGCAGTTCAAATCACGGTGGTGGTTCCGAGTGTGGGCAATGAAACCAGCCTGCGGGGGCTTCAAGCTCTCTCTGCCAGTTCCTAGACTTGATTGTGGGTAAATTACTTAAAAGTCCTCACTGCCTCCGTGTTCCCACTTGTAAAATGGAGATAATAATTGCACTGCATGGGTTTTAGAAAAGGAGAAAATGAAATAATACCTGTCAAGCTCACGGCATATTGTTAAGCGATAAACGCCAGCTCTTTCTGTGATTTAGCCTGTCCTGTGTTTCCCCTTCCTTCCTCTAGCCCTGTCCCCGCGGCGCCCCTGCCGCCCTGGGCTCCCGGCCGCCAAGCCCTCCGGCTTCTACCACCGAGATGTGTGGCACTCGCTGTCCTGCTCCGGCCGCCCCTTCCGCACGGCCGACAGCGTCCTGGGCTGCCTGGCTGGCCGCGAGGTACACATGATGGGGGACTCCACGCTGCGGCAGTGGTGGGAATACCTGCGCGACACCGTGCCCTGTGAGTGGCTGGCGGGGACGGAGGGATTAGGACCCTCGGGCCTCATAAAGGAAGAGGTAAAGAGGGAGGACTTGAAGGTTGACGCCTGGAGCCGACATTGATGCTTTTTGCAGCTCAAGAGAGCAGAAGAGCCAGACCTGGGGAGGCTGTAGCTGATACCATCCAGCTGCATTTAGTGAGCCACAAGTCACGGAATGAGCTCAGGGGCAGCGTAAAGACGTTCCAAATAACAAGATTTTTGACCATACAAAAACAAAATCCCCATTTAGTCTCCAAATGAAAGCCTCCTGCTAAATAAGATTAAAATGCGAAGGAAAGAAAGTTCAAATTTCTGTCCCCATCCCCTCCCCAACTTATTTTACAGGACTTGCCCCTGGGTCTTGACTAGCAACTTGGTAGAGACGGGGTTTCCTTAGTGGCTAAAACCTGAGTGACTTCTGCTAAATAGCGTCATTTCCTTGGCCCCTCCGAAGTTCAATGTTTCCATGTGTATCATTTTTCTAAGTAGTCAATAATAATGGAAAACATAAGACCTTACAGGACTTGTGGGCAATCCCCTATTTGGAAAACAAATGCAAACCCTTAGCATCCATAACGGTTATTTTAAGTAAAATTATGTTCCAAGTAGCCAGTACCTAGTACAAAGATATAACTAAGTCTTGGAGATAATGGAGTAGGAAACTACGAAAGGAAAGCTAGATAGAATGCATGTCAGATTGGGCCCACTGTTCAGGGACTGTGATTTCTGAATGTAAGCTCAGCTGTAAAAATACCAGGAGGCTTTGTAGCACTTGCTTCCCATTTTCTTGGGGAAAGTGCACCTAAGCATATTATCTCCAATCTCAGATAGGAAATTCAGATACATTCCTGTCTTCCTGCAAAGCTTAGAAATTTGTCATGTTGACACCCGCAGTTATTAGGTATAATTGGAGGTAACCCCTTTATTTTAAACTGTTTAATGTGGTATCATTGACAAGCAATAAACCACACATTAAAGTGTACAATTTTGATAAGTTATGCATTGAAACACAACAGATATGCTTAAATCCGCAAGTTTATAATGATAACATTTTGGAGAATTTTAGGCAGCTAACTCAATATTTTAAAAACTAGTAAGTGAAGGGAAAGAAGTACGACTTTATCCTGTGTTTCCTGTAAAATAAATGGTGGGTGAGGGGAAATTTCTCTTTATAAAAAGATACCAGCTAATAAAGAAAGAAAGAATGATAAAATTAGAATATCACCATTTTGCAACCCCTAGTGAATTAACAGATCTGGACAATAATCATCAGTGGCTGGTCATATCACCAAAAGCAGAAATATTCAGATATTATGGGTTCCTGATGGAAGCATACAATCATCACCTGTGAAGCACTATCCCCCAAAATGGAATCTGAACTTGATCAAGCCTCTAGATCTAAGTACCAATTCATAGGAAACCCATAGAATGGAAAAAATGTTAAATACCTCTGATCTTAAACCAGACCATAGGAAACTCTACTGGTTTCTTCAACTAATAATTTCAATTAAAAAAAAAAAAGAGGTGGGGAGCTGATGTATTAAAAAGGCTTAAGAGACATAGCCACCAATTACAATGTGTGAACAATATATTATTTGAGTAAACAGTAAAATACCTTTGTAAATACTTTTTATCCTTAGAGTATATCCCCTAAGTCAGTCCAAAGGACTGTGTTCGAAGACTGTTTGAAATACAGCCTTTCTTTCTGTGGTTGTTTTCATCTTGATAAATATTTCTTTCATTCATTTTGTTTCCAATATCAGGGATTGCACTTTTTAAATTTAAGTTTTGAGTAAGTATTGCATGTACATGAATCAAAAGACAAAAATTTACAGAAAACCAAACCCCATTCCCCTTTCATGTATAGGTAACCTTTATCTATCAGATACTGTGTTTTTTGCAAGTACAAGCCTGTGTGTGTGCCTGTTTATATATGTATATGTATATATGAACATTATGTATGTTATAATTTTATTTAAACTTTTGTTTTAAAAATATAACAAAACAGAGAAAATGCATAAAATAATTTAACAAATTGTTACTAAAATGATCACCCAGGGGACTCCCCACCTGACATAAGAAATAAAGCAAGACTCTCACTCTTCTAGAGTGAAGCCACATCTCTCCCTATTATAACTCCCCCCTCTTCCAGAGGTTCCCATTATTCTAACTTTTTAATCTAAGTTGTCAAATATATATGTTGTTTATAGTATTCTCTTACTACCCTTTTGATGTCTTTAGTCTGCAGTGATATCTCCTATTTCAATCCTGGTACTGGAAATTTTGTCTTCTCTCACTTTCTGTTTGATTCTTCTATATTTTCAATCTGATGTTCTTAGATGTGGATACATATTTTTTTAATTTTACTCTGGCTTTGTTGGGCTCTTTCAATCAGTGGATTGGTGCCTTCCTTTATGTCTTTCATCATTTCTGGGAATTCTCAGTCATTATTTCTTCAAATATTAACTCATTCTGTTCTTTCTCTTTTTTCCTCTTGGACTCCAATTAAACATGCTATATTTTTCTCCCTCTATCCTCTAAATACCTTACCATTTCTTCTATGCTTCCCATTTTTTGGGGGGAGGGGTCTCTTAATTTATTCTGGATTTTTCTTTCCAATTTATCTATCAGTTCTCTAATTTTCTCTTTAGCAGTGTCCAATCTACTCTTTAATATAACCATTGGTCTTAAATTTTAATTATTGTATTTTAAAATCATAATTTATAGTTGATTCTTTTTCATATAGGAAATGCCATTTTTTGGAATTTATGGTTCATTGCTAAGATTTAAATTAGGCTTTACTTCCTTAAACATAGTAAGCATAGTTGTTTTTATCAACTGTGTCTGATAATTCCAGTATATGAAGTCCCTGTGTCTTTGTTTCTGTTGTCATTTTTTCTATTACCTCTGGCTTGTTTTGTCTTGCCTTATCATATGCCATGTGGTATATTTAATGATTGTTTTCTGGACATTTTATTTGAAAATTAGTTTTAGAGTAATGTTATCATACTCCAAAGAAGATTTCTATTCAGTCATACACCTAAGAGTGCTTACAGTCCAGGAACAAGATTTTAAGTTTTGTCAACAACCTAGATAATCCTTGGGAGTACAGTCCACTCCAAAACCCAGAGTAAAGTTCTTCAGTTTCCAGCCCAGTACAAGAAATGTTACACTGGGGTGTCTCCCTTTGGTGGATGCTAAACTCCAACTTCCTTTGCTCCAGCTGATGAAGCTTTCCAGTTAACTCCCATGAATTGATAAATTATCCTAGGTCAGCCTCCAGGGTCCCAGGCAAGAGCAGAATGTGTTTCACTAAAGTCTTCTCCCCTAGCTGCCAAAAGACTTTGACCCATGTTCCTTTTATATCTTGAGAATGGCAAGGCAGAATTTCATTTAACAGCTGTCTTTACCCACAAACACCCCCACTTCAGAAGTCACTGTAATCCATTTCTTTGGGCTCTAACCTTTCCTGTTCTAACCTGATAATTCTTCACTATCATATAATATCTTTGATAGCTAAAAAAATTTTTTTTCTTTTGCCATTTATGGTAGTCTTCATCAGGGTATTTGGACCAAATCCCATGGTCTATCATCATCAGAAAGTAACATACTACATAGCATTTTGCATGTCTTTTTTCCCACTTACTATATCTATTTGAGACATGTCTCTCTGTCAGTACAGAGAGGTCATCATCATTCTCTTTTATGGCTGTACAGACTAGTACAGATATCCCTTATTTCTGGATACCGGGTCTTTTTCAAATTTTTGCTCTTTCAAACAATGCCACAGTGAATACAGTATTTGGTATGTTTTCAAGTGATCCTATAGGATAAAGTTCTAGTAGTTGTAGGTGTCAAATCCTAAATATAAATGTAAATTCACTTTATATTGCCAAACTTTTCCCATTCTACACTTTCAGCAGCAATGAATGAGGGTGTCTGTTCCTCAACAGCTTCAACAGACTGTGTTGTGTAAACTTTGTACTTTTCTCTAAATTAAATAGGTGAGAAATCCAACTCATTTAAATATGAACACTTTCTTTTATTGACTTTCATATCACCACTTGTGCCTGGTTTCCTCTTATTTCTCTGGTCTTCCTTCTTAGTCTTCTGCTCCTCTAGTCTCCAGCCTCTAAATAATGAAGTTCTTTGAAGTTATCCTTGGGTCCTCTTTTCTTCTCCCTCCTTGTGATATTCCTGAGTGATTGTTCCCATTTCTATGGCTCTGATACTATCCATAATAACAATGAATCCCACATTTGTCTTTCTGGCCCGGACCTCTCTTCTGAACTCCAGCTGCCAACTTGATATCTCCATGTGGATCCTTTCAAGCAACCAAAATTCAATATAGCATTCATCTCTAGATCACCCTCCTCCTTCCCCATCACTGAAATACCATCTAGACTCCCTAAAACATAGTAAGTACAGTTATCTCCCAATGGCTTACACCAGAAATCTGGGACTTGTTAGCACATCTTCTTTGATGCCAAAATCCAATTAATCATCTAGTCCTGCCCACTCTACATCAAAAATATCTGGAACTCACTTTCTTCTCTTTGTCTCTACTTCTCTCCATCCATAACCATTGTCAAATCTACTATAAAGTCCTTTACACTGGGCTGCCCGTTTTACTTCTTCCCCCAGGCTTCCACAAAGAAACAGGCATGAGCTTTTTAAAATGTAGATCAGACATGTTACTCACCTGCAATAAATCCCCATTTTCCTTAGGACCAAACCCAAAACTGTTCACATGTTCTACAAGGTCCTGCATGGCCTGACCCTGCCTACATATCTAACCTCATCTCATGACATTCAAAATGTTCCCGGGAGCACCAACCTTTTCTCACCTCCACAAAATTTGCAACCTCTTTTCTCAGGAAACATACCTGAGGAAATACCATCCTCTTCCAAGAATCTGTAAACTCCACGAGGGCAAGTACTGACATCTCCTTTTCACCACTGTATACAAAAGTGCCCAGCACAGTACCTGTGAGATAGATGGCACCTCAATTTGTACTTGGGGGATTCTGTCAGATGAATGTAGCTGAGAGGTATTAAAAGCCTAAAATAAAAGTTGGATGCAAGAGTTGGATTTAGGACACCTTAAAATGAAGAATGGATAGGATTTCGTGAATGGCTCAACTCTAGATTAAGACAGCAGATATGACTAAGGGCTTCCCCCCAGGAGAGCTGAGAAGAAAATGATAAAATGTTGGATAGTCATCAACAGTGATCGCTGATGGGTAGGGTGTGGTAGGAGAGTTTAGGAAGTAGGGAGCAAGATCTGCGCAGAGATGATAGATTCATTTTATATATATTGAGTTCAAGGCAATGGTAGAACATCTGAGAGAAAATGTTGATTGGGTACATGGAAGTGTGGGATTGAAGCTGAGATAAGAAGTCATGGATAGAAGGAGAGATTTGGAAGTCATCTTAGACAAAAATTGAAGAGGTAAAAGCGACTGGGTTCCCCACGAGGGAGATGCCTAAGAAAAATCAATGATAGTGATAGAATTTTAGGAAATACTTTCATTTCAGAATGCTAGGAAAATATGGGGCAAATAATTGAGCAAAGATGACCAGAAAAGTAGAAAAAGACAGAATAATGTAGTGTTACAGAAGTCAAGAAAGATTTTCAAGAATAGGTTAAGCAGCGCAGGGAAGTCAAATGCCATAAAAGGAGAAAAGCAAATGAAAAAGCGTTTGGATTGATAATAATGAGGTCTTTGGCAACCTCATAAACTTGGGGGAGCAGCATTAGGGTTTAGGGACAGAATGGTTATATCCTGGGAAACAAATGGGGACTGGAACTTTTATTTGTATACGAGGATGGTGTGTAGCCAGATAATAACCCCAGCCCTCCCCTCTCGTCCCCCTGACAGCCCTGAAACCAGTGGATCTACATGTCACTTATCAGACTGGGCCCCTGATGGCGGTGGACACCTCTCGGAGCATCGTGCTACACTGGAGGGCCCATGGCTGGCCCCTGCGCTCCCTCCGCACCCCAGTGGCCTCCCTGCACTCTGTGGCCCAGGAACTGGGGGGCCTGGCCGGGGGCCCCCACACTGTTGTGGTGCTGGGTCTGGGCGCCCACTTCACCACCTTCCCTCCATCCATCTTTGTCCAACGGCTGACGGCGATCCGGGAAGCTGTGGCTGCACTGCTGGCCCGGGAACCCCTCACGCTCGTGGTCATCAAACTGGCCAACACGGGCTACAAGTCTGTGTATGGCAGTGACTGGTTCACCCTCCAGCTGAACCGGCTCCTCCGAGCTGCCTTTGCTGACCTCCGCGTGGCCTGGGTGGATGCCTGGGAGATGACCTCCAGCCTGGCCCTGCCAGACAACATCCACCCAGGACGGCTCATCGTCCGCAACGAGGTGGACTTGCTGCTCTCCTTCATCTGCCCTACCTGAGTGCTGCTGCGGGTCCTGGGGCTGTGTGGGTGGCAGGGAGGATCTAGGGCTTGGGACATAGCAATCAAGAAAACCACCACCACGATGGGGCCTTGAACTAACAATGATTCAGAGAAGAGTTGTTAACCCAACACTTGCCACCTAGGGTTAATCACAGTTACCATCTTGGTAACCATTCTTTCATACAGCTCTCTCTACACACAGACATGCATAATTTTACATGCCTTCTTGTTCATTCTGTTTTAATTGAAATTTTTCATAAGATCATTGTTGATTCACATGCAATTGTAAGAAATAAAAGAGAGCGATCCAAGTACTGTTTACTTAGTTTCTCCCAGTGGTAACATCTTGGTTAACTGTAGTATCACACCTGGATGCACTCTACCAACCTTATTCAGCTTTCTCCATTTTACTTGTACTCATTTGTGTATGTATTTAATTTTACACAGTTTTATTACATGTGTATGTTTGTATTTAATTCTTTAGCATCTGTTTTGTAGCCTTGCAGAGGAAAGAAGACAAGCCTCCAGGGATTATCCAAAGTGGGATGTTTAATAGGAGAGCCCTGGCTTCAGTTGGAGACTCAAAGGACTACACCCTTAGGCGAAGGGTGATCCAAAAGTACAGCCCCTCACCCAGGGGAGCACAAGGAAATCTACCTGTTGGGAAACTTAGTGTGTAAAAGAAGGAGGGAAAGTGTCCATAAGACTTTATAGCCAAAGGCCTTCCTCATGCTGGGTTTGCACTTGGGTGGCTCAAAAATTTCTGGTTAAAATTTAACTTAACTGGTACCTCCAGTCATCTGACAGAAGTAAATACATATAATTTCTGGATAAATCCACATTTATACCAGCTCTCAAAGAATTTTCCACAGAAAACATTACAAAGGAAAAGAAATGCTCACATTCACAAATCATGGAACACACCAGAAACAAGACATCAAGTGTGACAAATAGCAGCAGTCAGCAGAGTCAAACCCACAAAAACTTCAGATATTGGAAAAACTAGAAAATTATAAAATACTGTTAATATGTCTTAATGAGAAAGAGGCTTTAAAATATGAATAAAGAGCAAGAATTTTTGAAAAAGAAAAAAACAGAACTCCTAAAATGAAAACTATTTCAATTATAATTAAAAATTAAATGGGTAGATTTCTTAAAAATTTCATTGTAATAACATATAGCAAACCCAAACTTTCCCTTTTTAGCCACTTTTAAGTGCATAATTCAGTGGTATTAATTACATTCACATTACGTTACACACATCCATTACCAATACCTTATAATCATATCAAACAGAAATGCTGCACCCATATTAAGCACAAACTCTTCATTCTCCTTCCCCAACTGGCCCCTGGTAACCTGTACTCTACTTGCTGTCTCTATAAATTTGCTTATTCTAGATATTTCATATAAGTGAGATCATATAACATTTGTCCTTTTGTGTCTGGCTTATTTGACTTGATACAGTGTCCACAAGGTTCAACCATGGTGTACATGTATTAGAATCTTATTCCTTTCTACAGCTGAATATTCCATTGTCTGTATATACCACATTTTGTTTATCCATTATTCTATTGATGGACACTCGGATTACTTCCACCCTTTGGCTATTGTGAATGATTTGCTGTGGACATTGTTGTACAAATATCTGTTCAGATCCTTGCTTTCAGTTCTTTTGGGTATATACCTAGAAATGGGATTGTGGTAATTCTATGTTCAACTTCCTAAGGAACTGCCAAACTGTTATCTACAGTGGCTGCACTGTTTTACCATCCTACCAACAATGTACAAGGGTTCTACCTTCCTGCATTCTTGTCAATACTTGTTATTTCCTGATTTTTTAAAATAATAGTCATCCTAGTGGGTATGAAGTGGTATCTCATTGTGATTTTGATTTGTATTTCTCTGATGGCCAATGTTGAACATATTTTCATGTGTTTATTGGCTATTTCTAAATCTTCTTTGAAGAAATGCCTATTCAAGCCTTTTGCCCATTTTTAAATTGGGTTGTTTGTCTTTTTGTTGTTTAGGTGTAGCAATTCTTTTCTAGATTTTAACAACTTAACAGATATATGGTTAGTAAGTATTAGCTCCTGTTCTGTAGGTTATCTTTTCACTTTCTTGAGAGTGTCCTT
>PVKY010012198.1:0-11635 GCA_004027775.1 Bradypus variegatus | reverse complement strand
ATTTTTATTCTTATTATTTGTGTGTGTGTGGCAATAAAAATGTTCAAAAATTAATTTTGGTGATGAACGCACAACTATATAATGGTACTGTGAACAACTGATTGTATGCTTTGTATGACTGCATGGTATGTGAATATATCTCAATAAAATTGAATTAAAAAAAAAGAAGAACAACAACAAAAACACTCCAAAAGATAAATAGGTAAAGTACATAAGCAGATAATTCACAAAAGAGGAAATGTAACCAGTAAACAAGCACATGGGAAAATATGAAGCCTCAGTAGAAGTCATGTGAATGCAGATTTAGACATAACTTTAAACCTTTTTATATAAGAGGGGTTTTAAAACATATAGTCCAAAGGGAGTGAGGATGGGCTGAAACTGATACTCTCCTACTTTGTATGTGGCTACTTGATGCATAGTGACAATGTGAACAGGTAAAACATCTCCAAAACACAGTTTGGTAGTATGAATAAAAGGCTCCCTGATGCCAAGAGGCCTTCCATTCAGTGGTAATTCTGTTGCTGGAAATCGAGCCTCTGGAAATAATGATATATGGAAAATGTTACATGCATGAATTGTGTTACTATATTGCCTATTCTAGTGAACATCAAGGAAGGATCAAATTACCAAAGATGAGGATAATAAATGAGGAAAAAAAAAAGGCAGTCTGCATCCATTCAGTGGACTCTCAGGCATCCGTTAAAATTAGGCTTATGAAAAAATTTTATGACATGGCAAAATGCTGTAGATATAAAAAGATATAATAAGATATACTATTTTACAGATAATGATGATAAAATATACTCATGTAAGAACACCCTGCAAGGAAATGCCCCTGTTCCCTCATAAGGCAGGATGGCATGATGGCTAAGGGTGTGAACTTGAGCATCAGGCTGTGTTTGCAACCTGGCTCTGCTGCTTATTAGCTTTATGACCTTCAGCAAGTTTCTAAACTTCCCTAAGACTTAGTTTTTCTCTTCTGTAAAATGTAATAGTTATCTCACCAGGTCATCAAGTTGTCGTGAGGATTAAGATCATTTATATAAAACATTTAGCACAGGGCTGGCACATAATAGCACCAACTGGGTAGTTAATTATTCACATTGCAAAAATGTATCAAGCATCAACTACATGCAAGACATCCAATGTGCTGATAAATCGTGGAAAAATGTCATCTCTTTTCTGTTTTCTGCAATATACTTACATAATCTTTTAAGGAAAGGCACTCTTCTGGGGCTGCTTTGGTTGACCAATCTACCATCTCTCCTGTGGGCTAATCGCTTTCCCTGACTTTCCCCCCTCACCCATTCCAGAAAAGGATTCAGCCTGGTCACACTCCTGCTTCAGCACCTTCACTGGGTCCCCATCAATTGCAAGATGAAGCCCAATGTTTTTACTTAGGGAATTTCAAAATCTGGCCTAAACCTACCCTTCCTTAAAGGGTTGTTTCTTGCCACTTTCTATCTTATCCCCTCTCTGTTCCAAACAGTCTACCTCCCCCACACCAAACCTGGACAGGGCAGTCTCTGTCAGAATCCTGGATTTCATACATGGTGCAAAGCTGCTGTTCCCAAACTCTACCCTCCTTTGAAATGATGATTCTCAGGACCCACTCCCAGGGATGTGGATTCAAAGTGTGGCATGGGGCCTCAGAGTCTTGTACCTTTAGTAAGTACTCCTGTGCTCTAAAAAACACAGCTGAAAAGTTGACTGAGCTTCTCCTGGCTTCTTGAGGAAAACCACACAGATGGCAAGGGGCAAGGGGTCTTCAGTCTGGAGGAGGCTAGGTGATCCTAAGGAGTCACTTTGCAGACAGGCAAACAGACACCATCCCAGATGGGTGGCTGTCCTGCGGCCGGAATCCAACAGATTCACCATGAGCCTTCCTGTTCAATGCTGGAAGACCACTGTGGTTACTCACATGGGCTCTGAAGTCAGGCTGCCCGGCTTAGATCCCTGCTCCACCAGCTGTGTGAAACTGGACATGTTCTATAATTGCTCGGTGCCTCGGTTTCCCCATCTGTAAATAGAGATAATAAGAGTACCCAACTCAGAGGGTTGTTGTGAAAATTAAATGACACTAAAATATATACAATGTTAAGAATAACATTTGGTTCATGGTAACTGCTCAATAAAGGGCAGCTTTTTAAATTAGATTTAAGCTATAATATGGATTCAAAACATCGTTTTAAATTGATGCTTTTTCTCTAGCTTTTTTTCCAAATGTACAGAAATTTTCTGTCATTATCTTTTTCCTTGCTTAACTCCTACCTTAAGGACTTGATTTATAACCGATCAGATTGGCTTCAATCTTACAAGACTTGCAAAACCAAGGTAATATTAAGATATTAGCATTGATGTCTGAAGTTGAAAAGATATGGCCAAAGAGAATTTAGAGTGTTAAATTTTAGTTAGTATATATGTTACTAGAATAAAAATTAAAAATAAGAACAAAAACATTAGGCTATATTATACAAACTGTGAACCCCCAATATAAACCATGGACTATAGTTAATAGCACAAATATAATAATGTTCTTTCATCTATTGTAACAAATGTACTACACTAATGCAAGGTGTTAATAATGGGGGCAGTATATGGGAACTCTGTATTTTATGCATAATTTTTCTGTAAACCAAAAACTTCTTTAACTAAAAAAAAATGGAAAAAATGTAAGGAGGGGGAGAAATTAAGCATCCCAAAATTGACTGGATAAAGAGAGACTGAAAAAAATTTGATAAGAAAAAATGGTATCTGATCAAAATTGCTAGGAATATCTTGCTTGAAAAGATGCCTCCTGCCTTTTATCCTTTGAGAAACCTCAGAAGACAGTTGTCACTGCTGAGAGCCTATTATGGGCCTAGCAGGGTGCTTGACGCTCTACATAAATTGCCTCTTGTAATACTCATTTGCAATCACTACCATTCTGATTTTACAGAGGGAACAATAAAAAGTTACATGACTAGTAATGGCAAAACTGGGATTCACACCTAGTTCTGAGCTAGCTCCAAGTGCTAAAGCTTTACATTTTCCAAACTGCTTCCTCTTTGGTCCTAATTATACCTTTTATAAAGGTCTGAGTATTGCTTCATAGCCTAGAGGTTAACAACAAATATTTATTAAAGGCCCGTTTCTAGTTCTAGCTCTACAGCCCTCAAAGCCTGTAAGGAGGAAAAGCCTCCAATGACAGGACCACCCGCTCCCCGCCCCCCACCACTGGAGCCAGGGGTCGGATTCCTTCCCGTCCATGAAATAAACAGACGACTTCCTTTTGTGGGTTGTTACCAGTTCAGCCTTCAAGGATCCCACTCTCTGTTGTCACTGTGGTTATGTGACAACAATCACGACAAAGACACCTGGCAGACACTGCTGGCTTTCCTCCCCGACAGCCACCCTCCCCCACTTTTGCTAACAGAGCCCCAGTTTTGCTCAGGTATTGGACCCCTTGCCCATATAGAACCACCTGGACCTTATGCATTTGAAAGGCTGCTCTGATTGAACCCTTCAAACTGAATGAGCTTCTTGTGACCCATCTTGTTAGCGACACTATTTGGAAGCTCAGTTATCTGCCAGGTTTTACCATCCATATGCTAAGACCAAATGGGACTTCTGCATGCTGCCTCATCGGACTGAAAGGAAGGAGTTGAAAAAAACTTGAAAATTTCATAGGTTGGTGGCTTGTGCAGCATAATTACCAAGACTTACTAACCAACTCCAACAATAGCATCACTGGCAAGTACAGAAAGATGTAAGTAATCATCTCTTAATGCATCGCTTCCCCTTCCCCGCCCTCAAAAACCAGCCGGTAGAAGAGTATATTTTAAATCTTTTCTTCTTATTCAAATTGAACTTGATTATTTCATTTTTAACATCTTTTTTTGGAAATACTATACAAATCAATTTATATAAAATTCAAAAATAGGCAAATTAATATATGCTGTTAGAAGGCAAAAGAGTGGATCTCTTTGGTAAAGAGGGAGGGAGCGTCAGGGATGCTTGTCATATCTTTCTTGATTTGGTTGCTGGTCACACAAATGTCCTTTCATAACATTTGTGATTTTTCTGTACCTACGTTGCATTTCAATAAATAATTTTTTAAAGATTATTTTCTGGCTTCTACTGATTCTAATGCCCTTTCTTCCATAACACTGACTGTTTCCACTCGAGTTCATCCTAAGACAATAAAGGATCCAGGTTAAGATACAGTAATCTGGACCCCACCTACCAGATACTACCCTTGATCTGGTCTATACCCCCTGCCACCCACTAAGTCACCACTTTCTAGTAGATAACTGTCACTTCATCATTCACTTCTTTTTTTAAAAAAAGTGTTTTATTTTGTTTTTTTCCCTAATTTTGTTTCCGGAAAATGTTCTTACTATATAGGTCTTCCTATTTCACATGAGATGACTTGAGGCCTTTATCCTTATGAGCTCAGCCCTTTGAATATGCAGCTTATATCTTACATAATTCCCACCCTCCATCCCCCCATCACACCTTATTGCCTTGAGTTGAATTTATTAAACTGATGATTTACGTGAGCAAAGGCATCACTTTCAAAGCCAAGCGGTAAGCAAATGACTAACTGCTTTCCCATCTGCTCAAATTCTGCATTGGCTTTCGGGGGGGGGGGTTACCTAATACATCTAAAGACATTGTGAATAAACAAAATTCAGCTTTCAGAGGAACCACTCATTACATATTACATCACATAATACTTCCATCTGAGTTCAAGAGAAAAAATCCTTAAGAAACTCATCTGTAGACAAACCCCACTTACCCTGAGTGGCATTTTGCTCACCCTTGAAAGTCAGAAACTACGGATTGAATATCAACATAATAAATTTGCAAAATTTCATCTAACGCTTTCAATTCCTTTTGAAAATTTTGATCAAAGATCAAAATAGACTGAAGGTTTCTCGGTTTTCACAATGAGGCCCTCTTTCACGAAGAAACCCTCCTTCGTTTGATAAACATTTCCTGAGTATTTACTACAAGCTAAAGTCTGTGGCTGAGTTAAAAAAAAAAAAAAGTCATTTACAGTGTTTAGAATTTATTTAAGAGATACCCAAATGCGGACTCCAGGACCAGCCAGGTGAGGAAAGTATTGAAATACAGGTACTCACAGTCAGGACCAGGCACCTGCAGAAGAATAGATGGGATTTCAGAACTGAAGAAGGGGAGGAAGCAAAGCCATTCCAGGTGAAGCAAGCAACTTCAGTAAATGCAGAAGAGTGAGGACAGATGAGGATATATTAGCATATAGCAATTAAAAAGTGGGGCTGGAGCCCCAGATAGGAGAAGGTATTGGGAGTTAATGCAGTCCTGGGAATGAGGGTGCAAGCTGGATTTTGAAGAGTTTGAAATGAAGGCTTAAAAAAGTCTCTGAAGCAAATGGGAATGAAGGGCTGTTCCCAGGCTTTTATAGATTTTTAGCTGACATTTTATTTTTAATTGACTCTCTCATTCTGTGCTTATACCTAGAGACAAGAGAGCTGTTAAAATGACATACAGAAGGTGCAGGTTGCTGAATCAAAAACAACAAACAAACAAATAAAAAAACAGAAAAGAGGTTGCAATTGCCTAAACTATGTTAACCAACAGGAAGATCTATAATACACACCTAGGTTTACCTAACCAAGTTTACTGAGTTATAATTTACCTAAAGTGAAAGTCACCATTTTTAAGTGCACAGTTCAATGAGTTTTGACAAGTATTTGCTGTCATCTACACTCCAGGTTGAGGCTTTGGAAAGTGGGCTTAAGGGCAGCTTGGGTTTGTCTCACTCCAAGGGAAACAGGCGAATCCAAACCCTCTGGATTACAAGTGACACAAACACATACAAACCACCGTGAGAAAAAAATGATATAATAAAAATAAAATAAAAAACAGAACACTGCAGGTTGGAAGATGATTGTGGAAAGAAAGAAACTAGTCTGAATTAGAATATGGTCAGAGGGAAAGAGAAGATGGTGACATATGCAAGAGGCAGAGAGAACTCGGGCTAAATGAATGTGGCACAGGCAGAAGGAAAGTGGAAAATGCCATACCAGGACCACATTACCACTTTAAGGGACCCTCAACACTTTTGCCTTTGTGGGTCCTTTCCTCCATAAAAAAAAAATTAAAAATTACATTTTACTTTATGCGTAAAAGGGCATTATCAAGAAACCAAAAAGATAACCTACAGCATGGGAGAAAGTAGATACAATTCATCTATCTGATAAGGGTTTAGTACCTAGACTACATAAGGAACTCCTATGACTCAACAACAAAAAGACAAGCAACCCAATTAATAAATGAGCAAAGGACTTGAATAGACATTTCTCTAGAGAATATATACAAATCACCAATAAGCACATGAAAAGAGGTTCAAAATCATTAGTCATTAAGGAAATGCAAATCAAAACCACAATGAGACACCACTTTACACCCACTATAATGGCTATTATCAAAAAAAAAAAAGGAAAACTGCAAGTATTGGTGAAGAAGTGGAGAAACTGGATCTTCTATGCATTGTTGGTAAGGATGGAAAATGGTGCAGCTGCTATGGAAAAGTTTGGTGTTTCCTCAAACAGTTAAACATCGAGTTACCTTATGACCCTGGAATCTCACTTCTAGGTATATACCCAAAATAACTGAAAGCAGGGTCTCAAACAGATATCTGTACACCAATGTTTATAGCAGCATGATTCACAATAACTAAAGATGGAAGCAACTCAAGTGTCCATCAACAGATGAATGGATAAAAAAATATGTGGCATATACATACAATGGGATATTATTCAGCCAAGAAAAAGGAATGAAGTTCTGGAACATGTAACAACGTGGATGAACCTCAAAAAACATTATGCTGAGTGAAAGGAGCCTGGCACAAAAAGATGGACATTGTATGATTCCACTTATATGAAATACTAAGAATAAATATTTCATAGGGACAGAAAATAGATTATAGGTCACCAGGGACTCGGAGAAGGGAGGAGGAGAAGTTATTGCTTAATGGGTACGGAGTTTCTTTTGGGGGTGATGAAGAACTTTTGGTAATGGTTAGAGATGATGGTGGCACAAATTTGTAAATGTAATTAATGGCACTGAAGTCTACACTTAAAAATGGTTAAAATGGCAAATTTTATGTTATATATATAATCACACTTATTGTTTTTTATAGTCTTTGGAAATATAAAAATAAACATTTTACAACTGCATTGGTATAAAGATGAATATATCAGTATTATATATTAACACTTTTCTTTGACCCAAAACTCCGTTTTTCCTTCTGATTTTACAAGAAGTCAAACCATTTTCGTGGACACCTAAACTCCGTGGGCCCCAGGTGCTGCGCCTCCGGGACCTCCCGGGAAGTTGGCACGGAGCCAGCCCCGCGGGAGGGAGTGACGGTCTCCAGCCCGGGAATATCCGCCCCCTCCCGTCCCTACCTGAGTGACCGTGGAGGCACGGAGGAGTCTGGTACTGCAAACAGGATGGGGTTGGGGCAATGCATTTACCAAGTATCAGGCGTTAAGCTGGTAACTCAGGGTAGGGGTTGACCGTGGGCTTGGGAATCCGAGGGATTTGGGTCTGAATCACGGCCCCCCCCGCCTGCCTGCCAGTGTAAATCGAGGCAACTTACTTAACCTTTCTGAGCCACAGTTTCCGTCTGTAAAATGAGTGTACAAGTGTCTAACATCATTGCGCTCTTGTGAGGCTTGGCATGTTTGGGAACAGCCGATTTGCACGGGCCTCACACATGGACGGCAAGTGCTGGTAACTGAGCTGTGACTAAATCTGATTTCCCCTTCACCTCACCTGGCTGGGCACAAGCAGCTGGGTGGACTGGGGCTTTGTTATGGGGGGAGGAGCAAAGGCATAAAGGGGAGGGGAACACAAAAGGGGCAAAGGAGCCAGAGAGTAACAGAAGGTACATGAACCATTTTGCATTTTTGCCCAGATTAGGCCCAATGAGTGTATAATATATACTTTCCCACCCACACTGTCTGGAGTGTTATGTCTTCTGAGCATAGAGGGGCTCACCCTCTGCAGACCCCTTAAGATGTTCCCCCACCCCCAGAACCAGGAAACAGAACAGACAGAAGAGAGGCATTCCAAGTCCCAGATCTCTCTTTTTCTCATTTCTCCAGGTTACCCTTTCTTCCTCTCGCCTCACCCACCCCCATCCTCCTTCCCTATTTTTTGCCTAGAATGTCTTTTTGGTGAACTTCTACTCATCCTACAAGATCCAGTCCCAATGTCTCCCTCTGCAACTGTCTAGGCAAAATGAATCCCTCCTTCTCTTGGACTCCTACAGAAACTGCCTCACTGTAGTATCACCCTGTGCGATAATCATGTTTTCATCTCTTTCCCCAGCTGGAAGGTGGTTCCAGAAGGGGAGGGGCTGTGTGACTCTCATTCACAGGCTACTTACACCACTAGGTCCCCACCCCAACCCCTGCCCTACCTCCTGTACCTGTTGGCAGCGCATGAATGAGGGAAGGAAGGTTTCTTCATTGTTTATTTGGCTTGGAATCTCTTCTCACACCTGTCCCAACACGGGACCCTGGTTTATGCAGCATATTAAAGACTCAACACTTATTAAAGTCAAAATGCAGCATGAGGTGATTAGAAACTAGTAGAACTGCTTCCAAGGTGGGGAAAATCAGGGGTTTAATTTAATGATCACACCTGGGTCTCCAGGTGGCCATTCCTAAAGGACTTGGGGGTGGAGGAAGTCAATGGTACCCAAAGGCCCGGGATTCATCAACACAGCACCCAGCGCATAATGCAGAGAGAGGCTGGACAGCTGCCTCTTAAGATGGGCCACCATCCTCCTGTAGACTTCTTACCAACTCCCCACTGCTTCCTCAGCTAACTAGCACTTGGCCTCTTCTTCTTCAAGGCTACCCCCAATTCGATCTCCTCTCCCAGTTTCATCTGATCTCACCCAGATGAAAACTGTGGGATTGGGAAGTATTTGTCCCCAGTCCTTAGGAAGGGCTCTGCCAAATGCTCTCTGGAACTGCCTTTTTCTTGTAGGGGATGCAAATTGCCAGGCCCCAGTGTCCACTTTGGTGGTGCAGCAGGGCACACTTCAGTGTTTCTGCTTCATTCTGGGGGGACTCCGTGTCACCAGAGCCTGTAGCAGCAGCTGTGTTTCAGGAACCTCTGGCCATCCCAACAGCCGCAGAAGGTTTAGGGCCTATCCATTCCAGCATTGCTGGGGTGACCAGTTGGAGATTGGCTTCCAGATCCCCGACCTGTGAAATACGGGGAGAAGCAGCTGGGGCTCCTGCCGCAGAGAACACTGGTTCTTCCTGCACCTCTGCAGAGCTTCTTTCTGAAATCAAGTCGGCTGGGAGGTTCCCTATCATTTCAATCTGACTCTTCCCTGGGGTGAGCTGGGGCTCTGGAAGGTGGTGCCTACACCGCAAACTGCCTGGCTTCATCCCTTTTCCTTCCTGAGGAACTAGTTGTCCCTGCCACCTCTAGCATCTGTTGCCTCCTCATTCTCACGGCCACCACCCTGGCTCAAAGTCCTCATTCCACATTTCACCTGGACTCTTGCAATAATCTCCTTTCCTCAGCTTAAACCTTTCTGTACCATGCTGCTGGAGAAACTCCCCAAGGTACAGCTCCAATTAGGATGCTCCCAGCCCAGAAAACTCCCTTGCTTATCAAAGAAAATTCCCCATGTGGGCTTTTAAAGTCCTCTACAGTAAGAATGGGTACATTAATTGTGGTATATACATGCAATGAAACACCACACAGCAATTTGGGTGAATTTCAAAGACTTATGTTGAGCAAAAGAAGACAAATACCAAAGAATACACTCTGTATGAATCTATTTACATGACTTTAAAAACAGACAAAACTACTCGAGATGCTAAAAGTCAGAACAGCTGTTCCTTTGACTATGTGTGTGGGGGCCATGTTCAGTATGTCTAGGATGGGCCATAAACAAGCATCAGGGTTATTATAAGTGTTCTACATTTTGATCTGTGTGGTTGTTACATATGTAAAAAATTCATGAAGCCTTACAGTTAAGATTCATGTATTTCACTATATATATGATAAGCCTCAATAAAAAAGTAAAAATTAAAATAAAAAATTTTGCCTTTCTTTGGCAAATAGTTTTGTGTGCCTACAATGTGGCAGGGATTGGGGGATTGAACATACATCCGCTGCTCTCCACTCTGCCCTCAAGTTTGCTTTCTAGGCTGCTCTCTTATTCTGGACAAACAAGATGAAGAGTATCTGTCCCAAAAACATCCCTTGAACACCTGCACTTCCTCTGAAACCTCCCTACAGACCTCACTCCCACCACCCCCTCTCCATTTTCACTTACAGAAATCCTACTGCAAGGCTCAAAGAGAAGATCAGCTCCAGAAAGGAGCTTTCTCCACTGCACAGGCCTGTGCTCCTCTGGGCAGCCCTGCAGGATGTGCTGCTTCTCCTGGTACCTCCTGTCCTAGAGATCTTTTCACCAGTCTGACCTTTCCTAGTAGACACAAGGTCCTTGAGGTTAGAGATTCATCTCCCCCACTCACCTCTGCCCCGGCTAGTCCTCAATATATACCTATTGAGTTGAAAGAATAGCAAAAAGAAAGGGAAAACCCATCAAATAGCTTCCTGGACCTTTCCAACTTGATCTCTGCCTGTTGTTGATGATGAATAAACAAGGAGCAAAGGCTTTTGTTACCACCAGAAAGAGCACAACCCTCTGTTCTCACAGATCTCCCCGGAAGCATGAAGGTTTGGAACAGCAGTGGCTTGTCAAGGCCTTCAGTGCATCAAAATACTATCTCCAGAGACCTCATCAGAGAATAGGAGGATGGGGGGTGGGGAGAGAACAGCAGGAATGCAAGCAAGTGCAGCCGGCCACCGGCACTGGTCCCTCTGGGGATGGGATCTGTTTATTTCTCCCTAAGAATCTCAGTGGGGCTCACCTATCCTCTGTCTCAGAAGAAAGAACAGACCCAATTTCTGGGCACCAAATGGAGTAGACCTCGGGAACCCACAGATCTGTCTGCGCTGCATCTGAACACCGAGTACCTCCAAGACAGAGCAAAAGGTGACATTTTGTATTCACTTGCATACACATATGTTGCATAGTTTGTATTAATAAATATATTAACTACCACAGGCCCAATCTTTTGTAGGGGGAAACAGGATTAAAACATAGGATCTGCGGCTCTTACCTCCTGTAGGGTTTAAAAGTAGTTTGGCATGTGTATGGCATGTTCACCAAAGCATTGTTTATAATGAGAAAAAAATTGGAAACAAATTCATCCACTGCGAGAAGGTCCAAATAAAATGTACTACACTGATTCAATAGACTTCAACATTTGTCATTTAACTGAACCAACTAGGAATTATGCACATTAACAGGCCTCAAATATATATTGAATGAAAAGGCAGATTGTAGAACGACGCATATCATTTAGTACCTTTTATGCAAACACACAATGCAAATTATATTCTATATATTCTATGAGTACATAACACAGCTACATGAAAAGTATGTTTTTAAAATGATACCGAGGACACACACTAGGTTTCTCTTTAAAAGAGGGAAAGGAACTGAGATGGGGTTAGATCAAAGGAGGCTTCCAATTTTATAATTACACTCATTTTTAAA
>PVKY010012197.1:0-11630 GCA_004027775.1 Bradypus variegatus | reverse complement strand
AATACAATAGATGACCACAAAGAGAATATCAGTAGAGAAATGGGAATTATAAAAAGATATTAGACAGAGCTGAAGGTCACAGCAACAGAAATTAAAAATTCCCTAGAGGAATTGGAACTGGCAGAAGAATCAGAGAACTTGAAGATAAAACAATTGACATCATCCAGCCTGAGAAGCAAAAGGAAGAAATAATGAAAAAAGTGAACAGAATTTGAAAAACCTGTGGGACGCCAATATACACACTGCATAAAGCCCCAGAAGAAGAGAGAAAGAGTTAGAGAGAATATTCAAAGAAATAATGGCTAACTTCTCAAATTTAATGAAAGACATGAATATATATATACATTCAAGATGCTCAACTAACTCCAGACCAAGATAAACCCAAATAGACCCATGCTGCAGCATATTATAATCAAACTGTCAAATGCCAAAGATAAAGAGAGATTTTTTAAAGCCACGAGAGAAGCAACATGTCATATAAAAAGGAGCCTCAATAAGATTAAATGATGTTTGTCATCAGAAACTGTGCAGCAAGAAGGTAGTGGGACAATATATTTAAAGTGCTCAAAGGAAAAAACTGCCAACCAAAAATTCTAAATCTGGCAAAGCTGTCTTTCAATAATACGGGTGAGATTAAGACATTCCCAGACAAAAGGTGAGAGAGTTTGTCACCCTATTCTGGCCGTACAAGAGATGCTAAAGAGAGTTCTGGAAGTTGAAAAGAAAGGACAATAGAAAATAGAGAGAAGATGCATGAAGAAATAAAGATCTCCGGTAAGGTTAATGACTATGGTAAATATAAATGCCAGTACTGCTGTATTTTTGGTTCGTAAATTCACTTTTTGCTTCCTACAGGTGTCAAAGGCAAATGCAGAAAATGTAATGATATATCAGTGGTTTCAGACTCATAATGTCTAAACATGTAATTTGTGATGAGAACTACATAAAGATGAGGGTATGGAGGGGTACAGGAACATAGTTTATACTATTAAAGTTAAGTTGGATCAAAGTAAATGAGATTGTTACAGAGTTAGGACATTAAATTTAAGTCCCATAACTTAGGATGTTAAATTTCACCCGAATACAGTAACTAAAAGAAAATGTTTAGTACAGATTGCCCATGGTGGGGGGTAGGGGGAAAGGGGAGTTAATGCAAAATGGTATAGGGTTTCTGTTTAGGGAGATGGGAATGTTTTAGTAATAGAAGGTGGTGAGGGTACTGCAACCTAATGAATGTGATTAATCCTACTGAATGATATGCTTGGGAGTGAGTGAGATGGGAAAGTTTACATTTTTATATATATATTTCAATGATTAAAAAAATAAAACAATTAAAGAGAAAATGACAATTAAAGGCAATACATGATTCTGGCTGGGATCTAATAAGGGAAGAGAGAAGGCTCAAAAGGACATTATTGGAAAAATATATATGCAGGTCCTCCCTGAGGAGCTGGAGGGAAATGCAGAGGTGTTGGGCTTCTTCACCTGGATTGTTGCTGATTTTCTTACAAACATTGAGGGCTCTTTATTCTTATTTTCACTTTTTCTGGTAAAAGGAAAATGTTCAAAAAATAGATTGGGATGATGAATGCACACCTATATGATGGTGCTGTGAACAACTAATTGTATACTTTGGATGACTGTATGGTATGTCAATATAGCTCAGTAAAATTGAATTAAAAAAAAAGACATTATTGGGACATATGAAAAAATTTGGATACACACTATGAGCTTTATATTAATGTTAAATTTCTTGAACTTGTTAAGTGCACTTAAGATGGATACACAAGTGAATATCTTTATTCTTAGAAACAGTATTAAGTATCCAAGGAGCATGATGCATACAACCTACACTCAAGTGTTCAGGAAATAGATTGACAAAAGATAGGTAGACAGAGAGATGGATAAGCAGATGGATTGATAAATTAGTGGATAGCTAGCTAGAATAATATGGCAAATATGCAAAATGTTAAAATTAGAGAATCTACAAGTTTGGGAAGATAGGGGTATATTGGGCACTCTACATGGGTGTGCATTATTTTTTCAAAATGTCCTGTAAGTTTGAAGGTACTTCAAAATAAAAAGTTTAAAAAGTTGTCTAGTTATTTCTTCTGTGTTTTATTTTTGCATTTCTATCTATATAAATTTTAATCTATATTTTTTATGTTTTCAAAGAACCAGTTTCTAGTTTTGTTGATCTCTTTTTTTTTAAAATCTCCCTTGATTTTTGCCCATATTTTTCTTATTTCTTTCTCTCCTGTTTCTTTGAGATGTCTATAGTGCTCTTATTTACAACTTCATGAGTTGAATTCTTAGGTTGGTTTTTTTTCTTAACTTTCTTGTTTCCTGATAAATTTATTTTAAGTTACAAATCTTCATCTAAAGACAGCTTTATCTATCTTATGAATTTTGACATGTCATATTTTCATTATCATTCAGATCTAAGTATTTAACTTCCTTCATGGTTTTTTTAATTGGACTAAAATACATACAACATAAAACTTGCCATTTTACAAATCAGGGGTATTAATTACACTCACAATGTTGTGCTACCATCACCACCATCCATTACCAAAAGTTTTCCATTACTTCAAATGGAAACTCTTACCCATGAAACAATAACTGTTCATTCCCCCTTCCCAATATCCCACACATGGTAGACTGTAATCTGCTTTCTTTCTTCATGAATTTTCCTGTGCTCGGTAGTTCATACAAGTGGGATCATATAATATTTGTCCCTTTGTGTCTGGCTTCTTTCACTCAGATTGATGTCTTCAAGATTCACCCATGTCGCATATATCAGAACTCCATTCATTTTTATGGCTGAGTAATATTCCACTGTATGAATTGACCACATTTTGTTTATCCATTCATCTGTCAATGGACACCTGGGTTGTTTCCACCTTTTGTCTATTATGTATCATGCTGCTATGAATATTCATGTAAAAATTTTTTGTGTGGATGTAAAATCACTGAACATGATATCCTCAAGGTTTATCTGTGTAGTAGCATGTATCAGAACATCATTCCTTTTTATGGCCCAATAATATTCCATTGCTATATATACCACATTTTGTCTATCTGTTCATCTGTTGATGGACACTGGCATGCTGCCACCTTTTGGTAATTGTAAATAATGCAGCTGTGAACATTGGTGTACCTTTATGATTTTTTAACCCAAGGGCTGTTACATTATACTACATATAAAAGTTAATTTGCAATGCAATAAAGTTTTATGGTTGGAGAACATGGTCTATATAATAATAGTTCTCTGGAATTTATTGAGAGGTTTTTGTCACCTAGTATATAGTCCATTCTTGTAAATGTTCCATGGAGCTTGAATATAATGTATATTTACTGTTTGTTGAGTATAGTCTGTATATGTTTAGTCACTTGAGCATATTAATACTATTAATCATGTATTCAATATTTCTGCTTATTTTTCTGTCTGCTTGATTTAATGATTCCTGAGTGTCATGTGTTAAAAATTTCAACAATTATTGATTTATCTCTCTTTTTTTTTTTGCAATTCTTTTAGTTGTTGCTTATTTTGAGTCTTTATTGTTAGGATACAGACATCTGCATATATAGGTTTATGATGGATATATCTAACAAGTTTATTTCTCTCTTATATAACATTTTGGGAGCTGGTATGCTGACTCCAAGGTGTCAAGCTTCTTCTGTGTTACTGCTTTGTCATTCCCAGGACATTGCACTGATGTGGTCCAAGATGGTCAAAACCATGTCTTCTGAAAGACAAGCCCCTTCTCTTTGACCTCTCTACATGGAAGTTATGTATATTACTTCTGTTCACTCTCCATTGACCAGAATGTTATCATATGGGCACTTGTAGTTTTAAGGAATGTTGACAATTTTGGTTTTTATTTTGGTAGTTATGCACTAAAATACATATGTAAATAAACAAAACCAGGATTCTACTATAACTATAAAAGAAATAAAAAATAGATATTGGGAGACAACTAGCAATCTGTCACATGGTTTCAACATTTCATATGCAAACATTCATTTAATCCCTCTTAAATATGCTTCTTCTACCTCCAACTTTCATTTAGGCAAACATCCTTTTTGTTTTACCTCCTCCAGAGGAAAACATCTAATGTCCTACTGGTTTGGAGGTGAAATTTTAGAAGGCCTAACTGCCTCTTAAAATACTTTCAAATTAACCTACTTTTTTCAGCCTTATCTTCATCCGTTCTCTAGAGGTATCTGGAACAACCAATTCCTGAGCCGTGTGTGTGTGTGTGTGTGTGTGTGTGTGTGTGTGTGTGTGTGTGTGTCAACAGGTTGCCTCTTGACTTTCCTCATTGGGATTCTCCTTTCTTAGTCTGAGAGGTCAGTTATCATTTGTCCAGGTGTTTTCTGGCTTTTAAAATTTTGTTGCTGTTGTTTCCTCTCCCATTCCCTTTGATCTTGTGGGTTTATACCTTAAAAGACAACAACAAAAAAATCCTATATTATTATGTAGATGGTTTCAAGAGGGAATGGATGACAATGTATGTGTTCGATCCACAATCTTTGACTGGAAGTCTTTTCTAAATCTCAATAAATATAATAAAAAAATTTCCCCCCAAGATAAAGTCCCATTTACCCCCATTACTTACTATGAAATCTTGGTTTCTATTTTAAGTAGATATGTTTTTGAATGAACTTCTTTCCAGTTCTAATTGATTATATTATGATTGTTTTATTTATTTAACAAGTTCATTTGGATACCTGTTGTATGTGTTGGGGATTTAGTTACAAATAAGACAGAAAAGATCACAAGAAACCTATATACTTAGAAGGGGGTTACAATAAATAAACAAATAAACAGTAACTGTAGATATTGATAAGTACAGTGAAAGAAATAAACCAAGGGAAGCTAATTTTGATTGGGTGGTCAGGGAAGGCCTTTTCGGAGGCAACATTTAAGATGATGCCTTATTCAAAGTATTGGGCAAAGAGCTTTCTAGGCAATGAGGCATCCAGGCCATGGGGTGAGAAAAGGCTTGGGAAATCTGAGGAACAGAAAGTAGACCAGCGTGGTTGGAGTATGGCGAATGAAGGGGAGTAGCATTGAATGAATTTGGAGAGGTGGATTAAAGCCAGAACATGTAGGACCTGGTAGGCAATGATAAGGAGCTCAAAATTTCTTCTAAGAGCCATGACAACTTCAAGCTTTTGAAGGGGAGTGACATGATAAAATGTACATGTTTAAAAGATTTTTCTGGAGAATGGTTGGAGAGGGTAAAGCAGAGACCAGAGGCTATGCAGTACTACAGGAAAGAGATTATGGTGGCTAGGTTTGGATTAGATTGGTGGTAGTAAAAGTTGAGGGAAGTGGATTAATTGAAAATATATTTTCAGATATATTTTTCATAAGACAGAGTTCCTTAAATGCAGAGACCACATCTTTTGTCCTTAGGACCTGGTACACAGCTTTGCACATCATAGGTGCTCAGTGAATATTAGTTTAACAGATGAATGGGTCATAGAAGTAAGTGGACTTGGGTAGGCCTGAAAAAAGCCTCAGCAGTGTTTGCAAGGACTCTGGAGATGCTCACCTCCTCCATCCCTCCAGTTACTATGTTTTCAAACTGTGCTAGTCATTTATGAGTGCTTAGCATAAGCCAGGCACAGGGCTACATGTTTTAGTGAGCTTAATTCTAATTCTCACAGTATTCTTAAGAGGTGGATACTAATATTGTATAATTTTACATTTAACTTTAAGAGATTAAAGGACTTGGCTCAGGTCACTGAGCTAATAATGGAGGAGCCCATGGAATTGGCACTTTCAGGCCCAGCTCCATGGCCCCCAAGATTTCAAGCTGCTTGAGCCTTGGCAGACTGCAGTAAAAATCCTCCCTAGTAATCCTTCTCAGCATGTGCACGAACCTGGACGGAAATAAAATCCCTGTTCTGATCATTGGAGGCTGGGCCTGGTGGAAGGGAACTAATGATGCCTCAGGTGGAGGGGCAGCCATTTCAGCCTGCCTGCTATCTTCCATTCAGCCAGATGAGGGAATGAGGCTCACTTACTGCACTGCTTTCAGTTACCGACTTGACTTGCAACTTGCTGCGCAGGTCACACCTTCCCTGAAACTTGGTTTCCTTTTCTACGAAATGAGGCTAACACCGATCTCACATGCAGCGATGCTGTCAAGATTAAATAAGTCCGCTAAGAGTTTTAAAGCATCTAAGCACAGTACCCTGCACATAGTAGGCACAGGATAAACCGTAGCTCTAAGAGTGGACGAAAAGTCTTAGGAGCCCAATCTCATTTGGAGTTTGGGTAGAGCTTGAGGATGGCGTCAGCGGATCGGGCCAGCTGAAGGGGCGGGCCCCGGGCCCGGGTCTGTCTCGCGGCAGCCCAGAGCTTTGAATCAACCGCGGTAGCTTCAGCTGCAGCCAATCCTAGAACTGCATGTTTTTGCGTCAGTTGTTGCTGCGGTTCCGAGCCACGAGTCTCTCACCAAGATCAGTTCTAGCCGTTGCTGCTGTACCGGTGCTCGGGTCTTGCGTGTCCATCCGTTACGACGGAGAGGACAGACAGAAGGTCTCAGTTACGTCCTCGAGTATCCGAAGAAGAAGGAGATCCTTGACTACTTGCTCCATATATGCAGAGCAGCACTGTCTTCCCTTTCTGTGGAAGCCACTGGCCTGCGCCCTGTCAGGAGTTGTAGTCCCAAGATTCCGGTTCTTCTACGCGACGTGCTAGAGAGAAGCAGGAAATTGCTCTTTTTTGGGAAAGCGGGCCTGGGAGGGAAGGTACCCTACGGAGCCATCCGGCGGTGGGGGAGGTTTCTTTTCCTTCGGTTTAGACATGACTGTGTCCTGGCCCTTTAAACTCGAAGGGGAGGGCCCGGAAGTGGAAGGGCGGGGCGAAGGGTCCTGGTATATAAGAGGGCCCCGGGCGCGCGGGGTCTCCAATCTGCCATTTTCCGTCCCTGAGTAAGTCTTTTGCATCCGAAGTCCGTGGTTTTATCACAGGCTCTATTCCGTCCGTTGGCACACCGCCTCAGGGGAACGATGGCCGCAGAGTCCACAGCCACTGCCGCCATCGCCGCGGAGTTGGTTCCCACCGACAAGTAAGCGGGACTGGAAAGCTGGGGCACTGACCAGTACGAGGGGAGGGGGTGGCGGACGGAACACCACGGGAGGGACAGACTGGTGGTTGGAAGGACTTCCGATGAGGCGCTGTCGCTCTTCAGGGAGGCCTGGACACTAAAGAAGCCCACCTTTTGGCGAAAGCCTCGCGCATTAGCGGTAACGCCGGTTGGCTGGCGCCCCCGGCCCGGCTTTTCGCAGCCGCCATCTTGCCGGGGGCAGCGGCGGCTGTTTCCATTGCCTGCCCCTCTCCTTCCTCCCCTGGCCCGGGGCTGTCGGCGGGGAGGCGGGGCTCCGGCGCGCCGGCTTGCCCAGGGGTCCCTACTGTCCCCGCGCTCGTGGCGCGCGCCTCCGGCTGGGATGTCTAGGCAACCGAGGAAAATAACCAACAGAGATTTGGCGCCAAACGAGAAAATTCTGCACGAGGATAGAAGCTGGACCCCTGGGGTCGGGAGTGGGCGGACCCTTCGGTGGGCGGGGTCTTGCGCGCTTAAGTTCGCTTCTCTGCTGGCACTGGGGTAGGGGGCGGGGCCCCCGAGGAGGCGGGAAAACTCCATTGTCTGGGGCCTCTGCGGCTGGGACGAGCGCCTTGGACTACCGCGGTGGGGCGCGATGAGGCTTATTCCCAGCTTCGCTTACCTCGTGCTCTAGTCCTGGTCACCGCGCCCTCCGACCCTGCAAGTCCTGGCCCGTGCTTGTGGTAGTGAGCATCGTGGGTTTTTAGACTTCAGAGGTGTTGGCGGGAGACTTTGCTGCTTCGGGGAAACATGATAGGACGCGAAGCTGTGTCACACTCTCCCAGGGTTGGGTTACTAGGTGAACGTGCAGTACTACATCATAAAAGAACTGGAGGTAATGATAGAAGATAGGGTTGCTTTGAATGCGGCAGAAGTGCCACTCTGGCGTAAGGTATTTTATGAACAGTGAAGGGAAGCGCTCCATCAGTTTTAGGAACAAGTGTTGTTTTCTATCTAGTAGGTCTGACTTCACAATATTTCCTTAATTCTGAGAGGCCCGGTTCTAACTTTTTTCCCTTAGAATTCTGCACTTTAAAAGTAGTTGCTTCCCCTATAGAAAGAAGGCTGCTGCGAGATACGATGGAATCTCTCTGGTTTACACCCTATAATTGTTAGTATATTTATAGTCACCAGCTTTTGCTTATCTCTACGCTACCTACCACCTTTTGGGTCGTTTCCTTACGGGTTTTTGCAGAAGGATGGTTCTTAATTTAATTTCAAACTATTTCCTTCCCCTTTCCCACTGATTCAAGACGAGTGGAATAGATTGGACCTGGGAATAGTATCTGTTGAGAAAAAAAGTCTCCTTATTTGAGACTGCGTAGGAAGCAGTTTTCTTGTGCTTCCTCAAGAACTCTAGCACTTACTCCGTTTACTAATCTCTGTTCCCCAATACTTCAGAAGTGTGTGTGTGTATATATATATATATATACACACATATATATACATATATATATGTATATGTATATATGTATATATATATGTATATGTATATATATGTGTATATATGTATACATGTATATGTATACGTATATATATACATATATATATACATATATATATATAATATATATATATTTAACTTTTAAGATAAAATCATACAACAAATAGTTCTTGCAGGTGGTATCTATCTAGCCAAAGTTAGGTTATCGGTGAACTAACCTCCAACTCCCTGGCATTAAGTCTCCACTGTGGGAGTTCTCTTCAAGGTTTATCTGTTTACAGTGGGTTTAGAGAATGACTCCAGGCCTAAGCCTAAGGGTCTCCCTGATCCCTTATGTGCATGTGTCTTATCTTCCACATATGCATGTGGTCCTAGGAATTCCCCCATTTAAAGAGATAAAAATGCCTCCTAAACCGGTTTCCGAAACCGGTTCCTCATGGTGTCCCCTAGGCACTGCTCTGGATTTTCTACAGCCAGCAATCTCTTGCCCCAGGCAGCATGACTTGACTGTTCTTCTACGGTACTCTGTAGGAGAGTTCCTTGAGCTGCCTTCAATACCAGGGCAAGTTCTAGGACCATGTGTCCCTTGCTCCACCAACATACAGATTGGGCCAGATGTATGTAGCTCCCAGTCTGCACGAGGGTTACTCTGCTACTTCTGTGTGCTTGGGCTGACTGGGCACTGAGCTGGTGAGGGTTGGGTGAGGGCCCAGCCAAGGTACCAGGAGATCCTACCTCTTTTAAATAGCTTTTTTAAAAATTGATTTGGTGCTAGCCCTATTACTGCAGTCCTTTAACCTTTTTTTCTGGAGCCTCGAGAAAGCTGTTTCTGCCGATTTTTGCTGTTTGTTAAAAGCTTTGGGGGAATGAAGCCCTTAAGTGTCTCGCTGTGGTCTTGATGGGGGCGAGGCTCTCGGTTGCTTTTGATTCCACCCTCATCACTTAAGTTGGACCACAGTTTTGTCACCTGTAAAATACCTAAATCTGATTCTTTAACTCTCATGGCATTTAAACAACGTTGCTAAAGGTAATCAATAGTTGTCTAAATGCTGAATTAGTCTTTATCATTTTTAGTTTTCTAACTGGTTCTGAATTTTCTTGCTTATATTAACACTGGTAAAGAATGTAGAACAGTTTGTGCTGTAGTGGTAGGGAGGAATGAGAAAGCTCGATTAGAAGGAAATCGTACGTGTTGCATTGAGTTTTGGCTTAACTGTTAACAACAGTTCCCGGGCTGCTTATTCTTTGTTTTAGAAAAGAAAATGTCAAAATAAAAATAAGTGGTTTAGATCAACCTTAAAGGTCTGGGGTTTGTCATTTCTATTTCTATAAGTGGTTTAAAAAATAAGAGTATGATCATTTCTTATGAGTTAGCTTCATGGAATTGTGATGAATTAGTGTCACTGTAATTAGAGTATATTCGTGTGACTTAGGCAGAATACCTGGGTACCCGTTCCTTGGTGGTGTGGAGGACTTAGGTCACTTATATTAGCTAAATGTGTAAGTGGGAAAAAGGTGGACCTGGAAAAAATACAGTATATTTAGAAGATTGTATTCAGTGGATTCTGATATTTGATAATCTCAAGGTGCTTTTTTTTTTTTTAGTTATTTTGTGGTAACATATAATACCTCATTTTAGCCATTTTTTCATGTACAATTTAGTGGCTTTAGTTGCATATACGATGTGTATCACCGTCACCACCTTCCATTACCAAATATTTTAATCACTCCAAACAGAAACTCTGTACTTAAACAATAACTCTTCATTTCTTCCTCCCTTCTGCCCCTGGTAACCTCTGATTTATTTTCTGCCTCTGTATTTGCTTATTCTAGATAATTCTGTATAAGTATAGTCATACACTACTTGTCCTTTTGTGTCTGGCTTATTTCTCAACATGATGTCTTCAAGGTTCATCCATGTTATAAGCATGTGTCAGAACTTCATTCATTTTTATGATGGAATAATATTTCACTGCAAGTATATACCACCTTTTTTTTTTTCCATTTATCTCCTGATGGACACTTGGGTTTCTTCCACCTTTTGGTTATTGTGAATAATGCTGCTGCTCTGCACATTGGTGTACAAGTATCTGTTCAAAGCCCTGTTTTTAGTTCTTTTGGGTTAAGGTACTTTTTTGAGGTAGGAGACAAAAAAAATGGCATAAATGCTGGAATTATTTTTGAGTAACAGGATAGTTTTCTAATCACATCCAGTGACCTTGATAATCCTTATATGCATGTCCAAAAGTATTCTTTACTCACCACTTTAGAAACTGAGCTAAGGGGGCATTGTCTTCAACTTTTTTTTTGTCATTTAAATCTGCAGTGACAATTTTAGTTGGATGAAAGAAGCCATCTGGTCCTGGGCTTTTCTTTGTTGCAAAGTTTTTTGATTACTGATTCAATCTCTTTACTTGTAATTGGCCTGTTGAGATTTTCTATTTCTTCTAGTCAGTGTAGGCTGTTTGTGTGTTTCTAGGAATCTATCCGTTTCATCTTGATTGTCTAATTTGTTAGCATACAGTTGTTCATACTATCCTCTTACGATCCTTTTTATTTCTGTGGGGGTGAGTAATGTCCCCCCTGTCATTTCTGATTTTAATTGTGTCATTTTTCTTTGTCAGTCAAGCTAATAATGGTTTGTTGATTTTATTGATCTTTTCAAAGAACCTCTTTTGGTTTTGTTAATCTTTTCTTTTTTTTAATTTTTAATTTTTATTGGGATTGTTCAGATACCATACAATTATGCAGAGATCCAAAGTGTACAATCATTTGTCCCTGGCACCCTCGTACAGCTGTGCATCTATCACCCCACTTAATCTTTGTTCAATTTTTAGAATCTTTTCATTACTCCAGACGAAATAAAGTGAAAGATGGAAAAAAAAAAGAAAGAAAAAGGAAACTCGAATCCTCCCATATCCCTAACCAACACCCCTGAATTGTTGACTCGTAGTGTTGGTATAGTACATTTGTTACTGTTTATGAAAGAATGTTGAAATACTGCAAACTGTAGCATATAGTTTGCAATAGATATATATTTGTTCCCTATATGCCCCTCTAAT
>PVKY010012196.1:0-11639 GCA_004027775.1 Bradypus variegatus | reverse complement strand
CAAATCACAATGGCTAACTTCATTTCAGCTTATTTCCTTCCACTACCCTTTCTAAGCTTTTAAAAAATGTTTGAGATCAATTGATATCACACTGCATAAAAAACTTTGTATTCTAACTTTTGGCTTAACATTATAAATATTTCTTACATATCTAAAAAGTGTTTGTATACATCTAAAAATGGCTGAGTAAGAGACTATCAAATGGATATACCATAAATCACCTAACTATTCCACTAAGGTTGAACACAAGTTTTCTCCCCTTTTGTCTAACAGCATAAAACTGTATCAAAAATGTGAGTGCATAAATCCTCCTATATTTTAGCTTTCCTTGGCCTAGTTTCCTAAAAACATGTTTTTATACTTCCTCATATAAGTTAAAAAATCATTCTTCAGAAAACTGGTACTATTTTTATAATTTCCATCAAGAATTTAAGGAAATGCCTATATCACTCAGAATATCCTCATCAACATGACACCAACAGTTCTAATATGTTCTGAAATTAGTACTTCCACTATAGACATTTCTTTAGAAATCAGTAGGCAATAATGAAATTTTACATACTAAGCAACGGATAAGGAAGTCAAGATAAATTAACATTTGTTTTTGGTTTCTACTTTGAAGGTGGTCAAAAATCACCAACTGCAGTGATCAGTCATATGCACTGTGTTTCAGAACCCAATTTTATACCTGAGTAGATTCCACGGTAAAATTGTAGTAACAATGTCTGTATTTGAAAGCCATTTACCTCACTTAAAGATATCAATAATTAATAACTTTTAATAAATACATCTGTTCATCCAGCTTTCTGTAGCATTCATCTTACTGGCAAATGACTGAAAATTAGAAAGGAACAGAAAGGTAACTATAAAATATAGCCTTGGTTTATATAGCATTTAATATGATTGAGCTCTTTAAAAAATGCAAATCCTACAATTAGACTTTCGGTTTCTACAGCCTTAATTTTTCTTCACCTCAATAGCATGAGAATAAAGTAATACAGTCTTGTACTGGTGTCTTTCAAATAATTTTTTATAACTGTAAGAAACCCACAAATATTTTCAGCAAATTTCTCTCCAAGGTGTCATTTACCTTTTCCAAACTATAACAGTGCCTCTTTTTTGCAAGTATATTGCCTCATGGAAAAGATTGCATTCTATTTGGTAGTCATTTCCTGAGTTTGCTGATTTTGAGGTAGGCAAACTTCTCTGTAAAACAGTAAAGCCTAGAAACAAGAAGCTGAAACTCAAGGAGACTAAACTTCATGATCTAATTCATTCTTTCAGTGAACTTCATCTAAATATTAATAAAATCAACAGCAAGCGGTTTGTTAATTACAGATCATGTACAAATACATCACTGGCTAGATAGATGCACATGGCTCAATGTAAACTTAAGGCAGCCAAAAGTAAAATTATGACATGCAGTTACTAGCATTTTTCTGACCTGCCATAACAAAACTAAAGCTCACTGATAATCATAATCTAGAGAAAATGTTTATATTAACAAAATCACAAATAAATTACTGTGTGGTTGATTGAGAAGCCAAAAAAAGAATTAAATATACTTTGTTTATGTGAACTATAAATGGTCATTTTTACATATTAAAAGCAGATGCAATATTGAAGGCTCATTAAAGCACTTGCCACCTATTTCAATGCAGGTTCTGTCTTTCAATTTCAAAATATATTATCTGTATCTGCCAAATACTGGCTCAACTTCATCAGTACTGTTGTACAGTCCTAATTCAATGAAATGCATACATAATCTTATTTTGAAATTCAATTCTCATAGTATACAATGTAATGATTTATTTGGCCTTCACTTTCCATTTATTAAAAAGAAATATAAACTACCAAAACATAAAGCCACACTATTTGAAGGTAGCAGAAATCACTTTTACTTACACATTTTTTTAAATATATTTTTAATTATGCAAGTAAGCATTTAAAAAAATGCTGCCATGACTTGCAAATGTACAATTCCTGTCTCATAAGTATCAGTTTTTAAGATACTATCAAAATGCATTCCACTAGCTGAAATAATTTATACTTCTACCAGCAAAGTAAGAATTCTTATCTCCCACACACTTTGTATCACTTGATTTAACATCTGCCAACCTGAGAGTGAAAAAATGATCGTGTTTTAATGGAATACTTTCAATATTGAGCCTATATTAACTACCTATTTTCTAAAAAGCATACATGTGCTGATATTTTTCAAGCCTAATCTCTGTTTTATCTCCTTTCCTTTCTAATTAAAAAGCCAAATGTCCAAATAAAAACTTAATCCCCAACCCTAACCAACCCTCCCTAGACCTTCTAGATAAACTCTTCTAGGCTTAACAGAATTGAGCATGGCATGTTTGACAGAGAAGATACTAGTCTGATAAAATGTCCATGTTAGACAAACACTGGCATACAGTTTTTTTGAGGTTCTTATATGCCACAACATAGTTTGTGACTTTGATACAATGCTCATTCCCAATCTGGTTCTCTAGGAGTGATATTTTGAAATTAAAATCCTAAACAGATTGAAGTTAGAGAAAACAACGGGTATATATGCATGGGAATATAGATTTTACATTTGAAGTCATCAGATAGATACGTGGAAACAGAGTTTGGAAATAAGAGATAAAGTACTACCTACATAAAGCTGAGAGTCAAGGCTGAGAGAAGGGATATGACGACGGAAATGCAAATAAATGGGAAAGAAGCAAAACAGTCTCAGTGTTTAACCAGTGAGGAAATCTAAGAAGAGCATAGAAAGCAGGGATAACAATTTTAAAAATTAAGAGTCAAACAGTGGTTTTCAAGATGATGGAATAACAGTAACAAAATTAAACAAGGCCACTACAGGGAAAATTGAGCAAAGATCATTACATTTTTAAAATAAGATATTTAAGATCTTAACAGTAGAATCCAAACTTACACCAAGAGCTTAAACCAGATTGAAGATAGTTGAAACAGATGGTATAGCCTAGATGCATACTGGCTGAAAGACAGCTGCAGAAAGATGATGAGTAGATAAACCTCTTTACATCCTACCTCCTTCCAGAATATAGTACATGATAAGTTAATAAAATAGAAAGAGAAAACCAGAACCAAGGAAAGAAGGAAAAGCAAATATCCCAGCCATGTGAACTAATAAAATTGCTGTGGTTAGGCATTAAATTCACTCTGAGATTACTGGTAAGTGGGGCAAAAAGGTAAAAAGAGCAAATCACATTGTTCCTTGGAAGAAAGAGGTATAATTTCTCAGAAACTTTTTCCAGAATAAACAAAAAGAAATTTCTCATGTGTGAGCCTAAAATTCGAAGGCCAAAGTCCTTTACAAGTTTTACAATAAATGAAGAATCAACTTTATTTTTGTGCTTAATAAACATTTATGTAGCATTTTAACATATGCCAAATATTGTTCTAAGCCCTTTACAAAATGTTATGTTAATTTTCACTCTATATTAATAATCCTTTATAAAATCTGAGTTCTGTGTGAGTACGGGCATTCCAGGTGGCTAAGACTGAGGGATGACCCACGCTTTGGAATATGAGCATTAGAAAGGTTAACAGGATTAACTGGAAGCGTATCTCCTGTAATAACAGAAACGTTCATCATGTAAAGATAAAATGTAAGCAGCCAGAGGGAAGCTACATTTGGAAGCCAGATCACTCAGGAAATAAACAGACTTTCACCAGATTAAAATGCTTTCTTTCTTCACACCCTTGAAGGCAGTGTTCTTTTCTGTATATTTAAAGCAGAGACACTGGGTTCACCTGAACCCAAATCCTTGACTAAAAGCTCTCAGAATTATTGTATATCTGGATTGCTCCTGAACCAATTTAGCTATTACTCTAAACTTTGGTGGCAAAAAACAAACTTTCTTCCCTGAACTAAGGTAAATAATGTTGCCTTAACTAGTCATTCTAACTCCCAGGGCTTGAGCAAATTCTTGAGGGCTTCCCTCAGCAGGCCGGGTTTTTTTTTTTTTTTCTTGGAAGTAAAGTGTGGGTGGGAGGTATTTTTTATGTAGACTTGTCAATATGTACTACTTACAACAGTGTTTGAAAGTTATTGCTAAGAAATGGCTTTTTATTAAGAAGGTCAAGAAATGAGAAGCTTCTGGGAAATCTGTAAATCACAAAAGGTGCTCAATTTCCTGTCTTACCAGAGAAAAAGAGGGACACAGAATACAGAAGCAAAAATGTATTTTCAACGGAAAGCAGTTTCATTCCTGTAGACTTCAAGGATCGCTTTTAATTGCTAGCAATTGTATACTGCAATTCTGTTACTCTGGGTACATGTATTTTACTCTTGTTACATGCCTGGTAAACCAGATGCTTAATCTCCTAGATGAGCTTAAACATACATGTTATAGTCTCTAAAATATTAGAGAGGTACAAATTTTTAAAAAGCCTAGCTTTGTAGAACTTGAAGGGGTTTGAATCATCTAACCCAACATGTTAAAAGACCTGTGCATGGTCATAAAACTACTTTTTGGCACAAAACCACCACCACACAATGTCATGAATTTTGCCCCATCACTTAAGTTGTTTTTTTTCTTTTTTTAATTTCAGTCTGGGTAAACAGTTGCAGCTTGGAATGTTTTAGGAAAGTGCAAACTTCAATGACAGGACAAGTTAAGCAGACCTGAGTCTGAAATTATAAGAATCACACTTTCAGTTCAGTTCTTTTTTCAGTACTGGAGATGGTAATAGAAGCAAGAGGGGAAGCAGTAGGTCACACATTGTCAGTACGAAGTCAGAAAAATAGTAAGGCAGAAAGAAAGCAGGCAAATTTTTACCACATGGAGAAAACCAAGTTTGTATTCATTTATATTACAGAAAACAAACATATTCAGGAAGCTGCTTCCTCAAACATACTGTGTAAGACTTATAATTTGAGGTTAACCTTGCTACACACGTATAGATGAGTCAACAGCATATCACAATTTATGTCACAAAATCTCCTTAACTCAGATTTTTCAGTGAGTTAGTCTTTTATGTCATATTTCATCTTGGCTATTTTGACTCTTATTTTTAAAAATCTGTCCATCGCATGGAAAAGAGAAGACCAGTCAAAGCTGGTCCCCAATGCAAACAGGTGGTCTGTATTTGTGTGCTTGTCCCATGTTCTCTGTCGCATGACCCTTTTTCTTCCTAATCTGGTTTCTGAAACACTATTTCCGGTGCCTCAGATGGCTCTACACATGCCTGAAGGAGCCACCCCAGAAATATTAAGACTACTCTGTCACATCAAGCCTCCAAAGAAATGGTGGCAGACACCGAGAGAAGGCAGGCAGAGCGGAAATTCGAGCCTGGAAAAGCGATGGATCAAGAAGGCTCAGCCTCTGCTCAAACCCGACTCTTAAATGTCAATCGGTGGAGATGTTCGTGGGGCATCACCTATGAAAGGCTACGCAAGGTAGAACGCGGACCCGGGCTCTGCGGAGCAAGCGGAGCGGCCGGCAGGCGAGGGGGAACAACCAGACGAGTCCCTCCGGCGGCCCCGTCCAGGCGGCCTGCGCCGGGGGCAGGGAGGGGGAAGTGGAGGCCGGGGAAAGGGGCGCGGGCGGGGAAGGCACGGGCGGGGCCGGGCCTAATCACATGGCGCAGACGACGCAGGCCGCCCGGCATCTCCTTCTCTTTCTCGAACCTCCGTTCCCAGTCCGCCCCACCGCAGGCTCCTCCCGGGCCCGCTTCCGGGCCCGGGCCCCAAGCACAGCGAGGCCTCCTCCGCCTCGCAGACACTCACTTTTCGCCTGCGGCCATCAGCTCCTTGCCCTCGCTGTTGCCGAATGCGTCCGTCTCCCCCGGACCGTCCTTGGGACCGGGCGCCGGCGGGGCCATGGGCGGCGACGTCCCAGGCTGCGGCTGCGCACCCCCCTTGCCTAGCTCCTGCAGGATCTCCGAGGGGGAGCTGGACAGGCCCCGAGTCAGGGGCCCCGCCGGCCGGCCACCCCCGCCCCACCATGGGTAGAGACGTCCGGCGAGCGCCGGGCCCGCGGCCGGCCGCCTCCCACCCCGGGATCGCCGACACAGGGTGGCGAGAGGCTGCGCCCGCCTCAGCGCCGCGCTAGCGGCGGCGGACGGCCGCAGGAGCAGGTTCCGCAGCATCGCCGAACCTCGCAGTCGCATCATGCCGCCGGGTCAGTCAGCGCCCGCTCGACAGGGGGAGGATGCTCCGGGCGTGCGCGGCAAGGCCGCGAGAGGACAGAGCAGGAGAGGAACAGTGACGTGGGTGTGGATGTGGGTGCGGCTCCTGTTCCGGCTGCCACCGCTGCTGCCGCTACTGCTCCTGAAGCTGCCGGTGACCGCTGCTTCTAACGACGCCGAGACCTCCGCACTGAGGCTAAAGCGCAGGGGAGGGCCGGAGACATTCCGCGCTCATCCACCCAGGGGCGGGAGGACGCCGGCGGCCTGCCCCCTTCGCCCGCTCCGATTGGCTCAGACTATCGACCTCTCTTCTGATTGGCAGCGAGAGCAGTCAAATTTCTCTCGGCGCCGAGAAAGCCAAGAGTCTGGCGGGGGACAGGCGGGGAGGCGGGGAGAGGAATCAAACTGACGTGTGAAACCGGGTAGCAAAGCCCGGCTTCTTTCCTCATACCGCGCAGATCCCGAAGCTTTTCTGTTTGCGAACTGAGAGCTTATGGCCCTCGTCGTTTACAAGGCAGGTGGACCTCCTCTGCACTCTGGGGTCTCGAACTAGTGAGCTAGAGTGATGGGCTAGAGCCCCTGCCGCAGCGGAGCGGGCGGTCAGCGGGGCTGCCCGGGGCCGACGCCTGGCCGGGCGGTCGGCGCGAGGCTGTTCCAAACTTGCTGGCACCTAGTGCTCGGGACAGGGTGTGTGGCGACGCCTCCGAGGGCTCTAGTCCCGCGAAGGCAGCCCCAGAGAAGCCCCATCTCTTCCCAAATGTTACGTTTGCTTGAAACTTTCCATGTTGGCTACTACCCAGATGTGGAGTGTTTTGGAAAAAATGAGCAAAATCCTTTCAGCTATGTGACTTAAGACCATGGTGGGGGCGGGGTTGGGGAGGACGCTGTGAGAAGGGGGAAAATACTCACAATACGGCCGCTTCCTTTTTTAAAAAAAAGGTATTTTTAAAAAAGGTAACACTTATACTTCAAAAATATATTTGAACAGCAATGAATCCCTTAATATTATTAGTTTGCTTGAAAACAAAATCATAAATCCTTTTCTCCTTTAAAAGCTGCTTCATTTTAAAATATAGGCATCCAAATACTGATTACCTAAATCATTTTAACTATTAACACTTTATCCATCTATCGTTTAGGTCCTGTAGAAAAGGAGCCAAGGATTTGAGAAACTGACTTATTTCCTGAGCCCACATATATACTCCACTCTGGGACAAAAATGTTCTAATATCCTGAAACAATTAAATTTAAATGCATAGATTCACAAAAGTTAACTGGAATGATTTTTATGAAACAGGAAGGGGGTACATTATTAACTAATCACATTTTGTAATTTAATGAATCTTAAAAATCTTGCATTAGATTAGTGTGCTGGTTTGTATATATTATGTCCCCCACAAAAAGCCATGTTCTTTGATGCAGTCTTGTGGGGGCAGATGTATTAGTGGGGATTAAGTTGGAACATTTGGATGAGGTTGTTTCCATGGAAATGTGCCCCACCCAACTATGGATGATAACTCTGATTGGATAATTTCCATGGAGCTGTGGCCCCACCCATTCAGCATGGGCCTTGGTTAATTTGTTGGAGCACTGTATAATCTCAGACAGAAGGAGTGAACTTAGTACAGCCAAGAGATTCAGTCTGAATGCCCAGGAGCTGAGAGAAGAGCTGCAAATGAGAGACAGTTTGAAGATGGCTGTTGAAAGCAGACTCTTGCTCCATAGAAGCTAAGAGAGGACAAACGTCCCAAGAGCAACTGAGAGTGACATTTTGAAGAGGAGCTGCAGCCTACAGAGGAACGTCCTGACAGAAAGCCATTTTGAAACCAGAACTTGGAGCAGATGCCAGCCACATGCCTTTCCAGCTAACAGAACTTTTCCGGATGCCATTTGCCATTTTCCAGTGAAGGTACCCAATTGTTGATGTGTTACCTTTGACACTTTATGGCCTTAAGACTGTAACTTTGTAACCAAATAAACCCCCTTTATAAAAGCCAATCCATTTCTGGTGTTTTGCATTCCAGCAGCATTAACAGACTAGAACAATTAGTAACTAGGAAATCAGGCTATACCTACAGTTTATGTGATCTTTGACATGTCACAGCCTTGCTGTGTTTAAATTTTCTCTATCTGTTTTAAAGGGAAGAACATGAAAAAAGCTACCATGTGTAATGCATTTCATTACCTTTTTTTTTTTAAGGGAGCAGTTAAGACAACTGTAATTTATTAAATTATTATTTGGGGGCTTTTATTGTTACCATTTCATGTCATTTGTCACTAAAATGTTGCTAATAATCAAATTAATGTCAAATTCAGGAAAAGAAACATCAGGTTTTGGGGAAAGGTAAATATTACCCCTGCCTATCCTTTTCAGTCTTACTTATGAATAACTGTAAACTCTGATATTGTCCAGTCTTCTAGATACATCTAGTTACCAATTTTGATAACCTCTTTCTCAGCCACCTCCCAACTATTGCCAGGTCCAGGTATTGTTCTCCTCCCAGTTTTTCTTAGTATCTCTAATTTTCCGATGAAAATTCTTTGTGATGTTTAAAGATATAAACACTTTGTAGTATACTTAACAAATATAGAAAGAAAACCTAGTAATAGGAGATTATTTTTTTTAGACTTCATACTTTAGGAGATGAGGTAGTAAGAATGGACAGATGTTATGCCAATGTTTAGAAGAATGAAGAATATGCTATTCAATTTAACCCCTTCTTTGAGAAGAACAATGAAAAAGTTATAGTCAACAAATGGAAATTATTATAAATAGAATAAAAATGTGGCACAATACTTTCATTTGATTCTTTATCTTTCTTAGCTAATTTTTATCCTGAGTGGTGTTTTAATCAAATACAACTTTGGAACCATGTATTAGAGTTTACTATTTCAGTTAATGTTAATTATTCACTATCAAATCATGTCATCATATAAAATGAAGTCTATCACTATAAAAACAGTTTAAACACATTCAATAGTCCACCAAAGTACCTACAAATAGAAAAAGGAAAAATCAGAATTTGTGCATTTTGTTTCTATTCTAGCTGAAAGGATGGTTCCTGAGCTTCCATGTTCTTTTGAAGATTAGAAAAGGCTAATGTTTCAAGATCTTAAAATAATCTATAGATAAGTTCCAGATCTTGCCCTTCACAAAAATAAAAAGATTATTACTTTGTTGACCAAGTGCTAAATGGAACATTATGATCAGCGCAATGGTTTAAAAGAGTTGTTTAAGTTTTTTGTTTCAAAGTATTTTATTTAAAGAATAGAGTAAGTTTCAGGAAACATCCAAAACTTTTCAGGAGGCTTCGCTACTACTGCTACTACTTCCCTTTCTTCTGTTGGTTTCCTGATTTAACTGGCTAACTTCCTAGCCTCATAGATAAATCTTCCAACCATGACTTAGTTTTCCAATGCTGAATTTAGATCTTTATTCAAGTAAGTATTGCAAATCCATCATCTATAAAACAGGGTTGGTTTTGGTACTTGTGGGGTTTGTTGTGAAGATTAAGTGAGTCACAGTGCATGTAAAGCATTTAGAACAATGCCAATAGCACTCTAAATGTTAGCTATTATTATAATTATCCCACAGGTACATCAATTTTGTGGTGCAGTGTCACCAATTGTCACCTCTATTATTGAAAAGCTAAAATGAGAATTGTTTTAAACCATGTAATCATTAAATATCATTTAAGGAGAAGCTAGGTCCCCACAATGAGTAGATCATTTACTTATTTCATGTTTCAAAAACAAACCAATAATTTCCAAAGCATCCTAAAATAGAAAGGGAGTGATGCAAAGACAGATCTAACAAAGCTAGGCTCAGTGCCCAATGTACCAGCTATTTACAAATAACTAAACAAAAAAACGTACTGAAGGGAGAATTGCTAGGAAAAAAAAAAAGCAGGCCTGAATGTATGTATCATAGACATATACCCCAAATCAGTGCAGTGCAATTAAATCTAAAAATCTATCACTTTCAGTCTATGAAACTTAAATTTTCACCAAATTTGAAGCATATTTAAGATGGTCTGGCTTAAAATATTAACTTACAAGGTTCTTTTTGAAGGTCCCCTAATGAATGGAATCAGGAGGTAGGGGGTGGGAATCAGCTTATTTTCTTTTATTCAGGCTGGTATGGTAAAGATTCCAATTAGTTGAATTTACAAATTAATATTGTTTATTCAATAAACAAATGAAAGTTATTAATTTTTCAAGGTGATCTTAATTTTTTTTCTGTGGTTTTATATATAAAAAATAAATCAGATTGAGCCCCATGCCAGAGATAAGGTCTTGTTTGTATATTAGCAAAACCTAAAAAATAATAATAATTTTGTACATACATAATCCGAAAGTCAGACAAAGATTTGGGAATGAAAATAACATCTGTGGTAGTTTGTATTACTGTTCTGAAAAATGTCTACCCCTCCCACTGGGAGGACTTTCTTCCCCACCTTGTTGATGGTGGGCATGGCCTTGTGCCTTAATTTGTTCAATTAAATGTGAGAGGAAGTGATGTATGCCACTGTTAACTGAAACTTTTTCAAGAGCCACTGCTTGGTTCTGCCATTTTTCTTTTCCTTCTCGGACAAGAATGCTATGTCCCACACTGGGACTGCTGCTTCACCTGAGTCCCAGAATGATGGAAAAAGCTTAAGAGGAACCTTGTGTATAGATATAGACACTTTTTAAAACATTTATTAAATGGATAAATAAATGCGTATAAGTCTTAACATCACTATAAAAAGATAACTTTTCTTGAGTTCAGAGACAAAGTCTTATACAGTTTATAGCAGCAGCATTGCCAGGAAGAGGGAATACTATTTGCAGAGACCCCAGTGGGGTAGGTTGAATTATGTGCCCCCACAACTGCATTCTTCTTTCTGATCTGCATCCCTGTTAGTGTGAACCCATTGTAAACAGAACCTTTTGAAGATGTTATTTTTAGTTAAGATGTGGCCCAGCTGGATGAGGCTGGGCCTTAATGTATATTACTGGAGGCCTTATAAAGAAAAGAAACCTGAAGTGAGGAATTGGAGAAAGTTGGGTGGAGAAACTAGAAGTCAGTGGAAGCTGGAAGTCAGTGAAAGTGGAAAGTCAACAGAAACCTGGAAAAGCAGAAGAAAGGAAAGGACATGGCCATGTGACAGGAGGCATATACAAGCAAAGCAAAGGAACCCCAAGGAAGAAGATACACGCCAAGAATCCCAAGGATTGCCAGCAGCCAGCACCAGAATGCTACAGGTTTCGGAGAGAAAGCAAGCCTTGCCAATAACTTGATTTTTGACTTCTCACCTCAGAACCACGAGCCACTAATTTTAGCCAACCCATAGTGTGGTATTTGTCACAGGGCTTGGCAAACTAAGACATCCAGGAGTGGTGAGTATCAGAAAGAAGACCGAAGTGTATGGAACACCGTAAGCCTGGGGGAGCATGGCAGACAAGGGATGGATCATGTAGGGCCTGGAGGACTAGAGTAAACAATT
>PVKY010012195.1:0-11649 GCA_004027775.1 Bradypus variegatus | reverse complement strand
CTGATATGTTCTCGCTGGTTTACATGTTTATTATCTGTCACTCTCCACCAGAACCTGAGACCCTTGAGAGCAGGGCACTTGTCTGTCTATTCCAGCCGCTCCACTGTCTGGCAGGTGAAAAGCATTTGATACAAATTTGTTGACTGATTGAATTAATGAATGATGAATGAATGATGACTCTGATGTTGGTTCATGTAGACAGTTTGCTCTCCAAAGTTTTAAAATCTGGCCTTATCCTAGCTCATTTCCATATCCCAGACCCTAGACTTTTGCACAAACCAGCCTAATGCCCCAGGCACCGTGCATGCAGTGGTCATTTCTGCATTCAACAAACACATATTGGACACCTACTGGATGCCAGGTACTGTGCTAGGTGCTGGGGGCTTGGTGGAGAGCAAAACAGAACTGCCCCTGGACTAGCGTGCTTATGTAGTGAATCTCAAGCATTTGTTCATTCATTCATTCATTCATTCATTCATTCAAGAAACACTTTATAGGGGCTTATCATTGCCAGGCACTCTACTAAGTATTTTACAAACATAAATCACTTAATCCATATACCAACCTATGAGGTAGATGCTATTATTACTCTCACATAAAACTGAGGCACAGAAAGGCCAGGTAACCTCCTCAAAGTCACACAGCTGGTGAGTGGCAGAGCTGGAAACCAGACCCTCTCACTTGGCTTTCACCCCTGCTCTAATCCAGGCTACTGGTCTGACCCATTTGACACTGTCTCCTGGTTCTGGCCCCACAACAGCTCCTCTGGACCCGACAACAGAATTTCCTCGGTCTGATCAGTGAGGTTTTGTGGGGCAGGGCTGGGATCTACTGCAGCCCCTCCTGCTCTGAGATCCAGGTGGCACCACACCCAGCCCAGCTCTGGCCCCTTGGTCACCTGTGCCCCCAGGCTCTCCAAATGCCCCCAGGCACAGAGGGAAGGCCATACCTGCCCCCCTTGTGGACTGCAGTTCCAATTATGGTGTCAGGAAGATGGGAGATTCTGGGAACCACCGGAGAGATTTACAGCCGTGAGTTTCCTGTGGGGGTCTCAGCCAGGAACCAGCAGCGGTGGCAGGAAAGCCTCATTCATATAGCTGTTGGTAATTTAGGCGTGGCAGCAACTCAGTAGAAAGTCGCTTTTTTATTCGGACAAGTTGGAAATGATTCCTTTTGCTGAGGAATCACAGCACAGAGGCTTATGGGTGGATCTTGCTTTGTAGAACAAACGTACTTCCAGAAGCTTGGGTGAGGGTCGGATTTTTGAAGCAGTGTTTAAATGCAATCAGGGCTCTCTCCAATCCTCTCTTTGCGTGAACTGGGATATTCATTTATTGAATTTTCTTAAAGCAGGGCTTTTTATATTTCAGAATAAAGGGAGTTCAATTTAGGAATCGATGCTTTTCTGGATTAAGAGTTCAGAACAGTAATTATTCTGTCAATGGGCTGGGCCCAGCTTCTGGGTCTCATGAATATTTTCTTCCATTAGTGGACAGTCACTGGATTTCCCGCATCTACTCCTCTTCCCATTTTATAGACGAGGAAACCAAGATCTACGTAGAGAGGTCGAATAACTCAGGGCATTTGGACTGGCATAGAGAGGAAGCCATTGAAGTTGCAACAGCTGAGGGTTTGGAGAGCAAGGTCCAGCTCTTGGGAAAGGGGCCGGCAGAGGTGGAGGAAGGGCTTGAGGCCCTGCTGAGTGGCATCAAAGAAAACGCTGCCCTGGACAATGTTAAACAGGCAAGGATGATTTTTTTCAGGGGCTGCTATAGTACGGGAGAGAGAGTAGGACGCAACTCCATCCAAACAAAGGACAGCCAGCTTTATGGGGGCAGGGGGCAGGTTGGAAGGGGGTTGATCACTGGGCTGGGTGCAGGATTTACTGAAGCTTTGATTAGGACCATTTGGGTCAGAATGTTTTCCTCTGCCATAATCAGACTGGCTGGAGCCTGTAATGTCTGGGAGGAGAGAGGAGGGAGAGAAAGAACTCCCCATTTAGGAGCCTCTCAGGTAGTGCAAGGGCCAGGTTGAGAGGGAAGGGGTAGGATGCAGGTGAGACTGATGTTTAGAATGGTTCGGGTCCTATGTTGTCTTTTTATCCTTTGTTTTGCTCTGCAGTCCCACATCTGCAAGATTAGTTTCGAGGTAGCCAGGAGCAGGGAGGGAGCAGGTAGGAGGACATAAGGCTGGCAACTTGATTGAGAGAACTGGTCAGTGGGCAGGGCTTCTGGGTAGGGCAGCATTTTATCTATGAAATGGGAATAATCATTGCCAGGGCACTTGTATACAGCCTTGCAGAGAGCACTGTGTACCTAGACCATGGTGTGACTGGTGCCCTGTGAAGTTGTGCAGTGTGCAACCTGAACATCGTTACATGGCCCTGATCGTCGTACTTACTTCAGAGGGTTGTTAGGAAGATTAAGTGAGATAAGCATGGATGTGTGAGAGTTGACAGAGTGCTCAGCACACAGTAGGTGCATGGGCATTGTTGGTTTCTTTCCTTCCTCTTGTCATCTCCCCATTCCCTCTCCCCCAGCACTCCATCTAAGGTCAGGTCTGTGCCATTAGTCACAAACACAGAGAAGGCTCCAGATGCCACAGTCTGCACCTGGTTTAGAATCATTGAGTAGCTGTCATTATTTCATGTCCACTAAGCCCCAGACCCCAAGTGCTGCCTTGCCCAATTTCACTGAATCTTCACCAGACTTATCACAATCCTTGTCTTGGGGTTGAAAAATTTGAGGCTCAGAGGAGTGAGGTGCCTTCCTCAGGGCCACACGGCAAATATGTGGTGGATGCAGGATTCAGACTCAGGTCTGGCTGCCACAAGATCCCTTGGGACCAAAGTTCTCCAAGCCAATGGGCACAGAGATTTTTTACTACAAGCCACAGTAAGAAAAACATTTGATATTACAGTCACTACCCACACATATGTGCATAGATCTGAAAAGCTTCCCAAAGCAATACTTAATTAACTCTTGCTACCTTTGATGAAATCACATATTTCTGTATCTGTTCTATTGTGTTCCGTTCCATTCTGTTCTTTTTTTTTTTAAATGCTGGTTGCATTCCATGAAGTTCATTTCATGACCCATGAGTCCAGTGGCTCAAGGCCTGCAGTTTGAAAAACACTCTCTAGGTTGCTTCCCCTAAATGCCCTTGTAATGCAGATGTCTGCAAACTACAGCCTATGGACCAAATCTGACCCAACACGGGTTTAGTAAATAAAGTTTTATTGGAACACAGCTATGCTCATTCCTTTCTGTATTGTCTATGACTATTTCATGCTACAGCAGCAGAGTTGGATAGTTTTGCTGGAAGCTGTATGGCCCCCAAGAGCCTAAAATATATACATCTGGCCCTTTACAGACAAAGCTTGACAATCCAATGCCTCTCCCCTGCCTCAGTTTCTCCAGGGCTCCCTTTGGCCCTCAGAACCAAACTCAAGCTCCTTGGCCTTGCCTAGAAAACCACGTTCTGGAGCTGCCGACCTCCCTTGGCCAGGGGTTCTGGCTCCCCCCGGCACCAGCCAGCAGGGAGGCTGCCCGAGGGTGGACCAGGCCCTGCCTTGCTCTCTGACGCCACGTTCTGCTCCCTGCCCCGCAGGCCTGCTGGGGATGGTCGCCCACATGATGTACACGCAGGTGTTCCAGGTCACAGTGAGCCTCGGCCCCGAAGACTGGAGACCCCACTCCTGGGACTACGGGTGGTCCTTCTGGTAAGTGGGTTTTGACCTTCAGGGCGAGAGCACCTTCGGGCACTCGAGGCCCAAAGCCTGCTGGGAATGGAGCAGCTCAGTCCAGTTGGGGGGCTCAGGAAGGGGGGCCTGGGCAGATTTTGAGGTGGGGACACCCACAGGCCAAAGGCACTTTGAGGCCCGAGAGCAGGGATCAGCAAACTACGGCCTGGGGGCCAAATGTCCTCCCCCACCACCCGCCTGGTTGTGTGCAGTCCTTGAGCTGAGAATGGTTTTTATACTTTTTTTCTTTTCAATCTGCTAATTCAGTTAGCTTGATTGTTTGAAGTATAGAGAGAGAGATAATTGTTTCCCTGGGTTCCAACTAGTAACTGGGATTACCCTTAATGATGATGATAGTCAGTCCCTAGATACTGTGTAATCAGATTTGTAAATTTTCTAACTGGGCTTTTGTACTAGAGATATTTCCATGAAGGTTTCTATCCCTGCCATGCCTACAGCCTTATTCCAAGGAAAGCAGCACCACTCTGCCCTTCTCTCTTCCTAAAGTTGCCAATGCACAATTTAAGGTGCAACTGTTCAGTTAGTCAATCTGTCTCTGACCCTCGGACTAGGACTGACTGGAAATAAGGGAGCTGCTTAACAAGAAATATTCTCCCCAAATCTTGCCCCATATTGGACAGTAACTAATGGAGCAGTTCAGATCATCCCTCCTGAAAAGCATAAATGCCAACAAAAAAGATGGGCCCTTAATCAGGTTGTGTCTTGGTTTTTATATTTTTAAATGATTGAAAAGAATAAAAAGAAGAAGATTTTGTGACATGTGAGAATTTTCTGATATTCACAGCTGCTCTCATTCATTTCGTATTGTCTCTGGCCACCTCCATGCTACAAAGACAGAGGAGAGCAGTTGCAACACAAACTTACGGCCTGCAACGTCTAAAATATTTTCTGTCCAACCCTTTATGGGAAAAGCTTGCTGACCCCTGCTTTAAAGGTCTGCTCTGGGAGGTGGAGATGGGAGTTGGGGACACCTGAAGTCAGGCGGGCTATGGAGGGTTCTAGGGGATGATAGAACTCCAGTGAGGTGCCCTGGGTAGAGGAAACGAGGCATTGTGTGCAAAGGAAAGGCAGAGTTAACCAGGATTCTTTCGATTGTGCCTTGCAGAATCCCACCTACCTGAACTAAATAGGAAGCACAGATGAGATCATGTAACTGAAAAGTCCAGGTGTGTCAGCTAGATTGCTTTGGTAATGACAGAAAAATCCACCCATATCAGTCTAAATAATAAGCACTATACTGGTTCATGTAAATGAAAAGCACAGCTGTAGTGTGGATGTCAGGTACGTTTGATCCAGAGGCACTGAGGTGATCAGGACTGAGTTCTCTTCCTTGGGAATCATCTGAGCATTGGCCCCTTCCATGTGTTGACTTTGTTCCTGGGCTGGCTCCCCATGTGGTGGTGAGAAAGCTTCCAGCAACTCCTGAGGGTGGTGCTTCCTCCTTCATATGGAGGGATAGAAAGGGCTTCTCTTTCTCCAACCACTGACTAAAGTCCCAAGCTTCCTTCTGAAGGGACCAACTCTTTCCTGAATCACTCACCATGGCTGGGGACATGTCATGAGCTTATTGCCTCAGTTTAAGCAGGCTAACCTCTGGAGCTAGGAACAAATAAAAAAATCTCAAATGGTGAGAGAGAGGAATGGATGGTGGGTGAGCTACCACAGACTGCTTCAGGCACAGCTGGATCCAGGTGATTGGGTCAATGTCATCAGGAACTCAGTCATTCTATTCCACATTCTGGTCTCTGTTTCCCTTGGAAACAGGCCACTTTTTCCCAAGTGGTAGTAAAGATGGTCAGCACACACAGCTCTAGGTTTACATCTTAAAAGTGAATCAATCCCAGTAGAGAGATGGGGCCTCCTCTTTCCAATATTTCCAACTAGACTCCTGACTGTGACTTTCATTGGCTTAACTTCGGTCATGTAACCATCCCTGAACCAATGACTTAGACTTGGGAGGGACTGGAATGCTCTGATTGGTCTGGCCCGAGTCACATGCTCTGTCTGCCCTTGGGGCCCTGGGTGGGGTTGGCTCCACCCACCTTGGACCGGGAGGGAAGGAGCTGTGGTTCATGGCAGGGAGGGGGTGGGCTATTATCAGAAGAGGGAATGCCTGCTGTGAAGGCTGTCATGGGTGCCCATTACAGGGGGTGCTAGTCCTGGTGCTGGTGGCCAGGGACCATTTAGCCACTCATTCATTTAACACAGATTTATTGAGCACATATTCTGGGACAGCCACCATTCTAGGAGCCCTGTCTCCAGGGAGAGTGTGATAACAGGGGACTGAGACCAGTGAATGAGCTATACTCTGAATGGGGCAATGATGGGTGAGGGAATGTCCCACAGCAATGGGAGCACAAAGAAAGGACCACTAACCCAGTCTCTAGCAAGAGGGTCCTCAGGAAGACACAAACTGGGGGAGGATGGGAATAAGATATAGAGCAACAGGCCTGGGCTCGATGAGTGCAGACTCGGAGGTGAGGGAGAGGTGAGGGACAGCATCTTTGGGGAGGGGTGGCCAGAATGGAGCGGGAAGGACTATGATTAGAGAAGACCCTACAACAGACCATGGAAACTCCAGCCCCTTCCCACCCTCCACTTGGCCCCACCCCCTTAAAGCCAAATGCTTACCCCTTAAAGGGACCTTGACCAGATAACACCATCCCCAAGCCTCTTGATTGGAATATTTCCAGGGAAACCACCTAAGGCCCTGAACCCCGTTTCCCCTACACGTCCTTTCCACCCCCCCCCCCCCCCCCCCCACTGGCAGTTCTTTCTTAAGAACTTGACCTTGGAGGGGAGTCACCCTGGGCTAGAAAAGAGGACAAAGCAAGGGAACTAACATTTTTGAGTGTGTACTGTGTGTATGATAATCTTTTGCATGTATTGAACACCTAGGCATTATCAATTATAACAGTGCTATGGGGTAGGTATTTTCATTATCCTCATTTTATGGAGAGTGAAATCAAGGCACAGAGAACCTAAGTCACCTGCTCAAGGAAATACAGCCTGTGAGTGACAGAGCTGGGATTTGAACACAGGTAGCTTCATTCTGAAGGCCTTGCTATCGACCCCTGTAGCCTGCCTGTATGAGATGATTCCGTAATAGTAAGTTAATTCATGGCTGGCTTAGCCCTGTGTGTGACACATCATCAGTGCTCAGCAAAGGACAGCTCTTCTTGCGTTGCTGTTACTGATACTATGCTCCCCTGAGTTTTGCCTCCCAAGGGGCACCGATTCCCATTTGCCTTATTTAAGGCCGGGGCTCAGCGTGCAGCCCTATTAGGGCTGATCCATTTCTCCCCGTCACTGAGGCCCGCAAGGTGGATCGGTCCCATTTTTCATCCTTTGCCTTTGGGGCCTTGCCAGGGCTGCACAGCGTCATCCCTCTTGGTTAATATATGTGAGGCCATTTGTCAAAAATCCAGCCTTGGAGCCTCCCCTGTCCCCCCACCCCAGGCACCGGAGGCGGGGGCTCAGCTCTGAGGGAAGACGTGCCAGCCTCTGTCTTCCCACCAGCAGGGAAGGAGGTCAAGGCTGCAGGAGCTTGGACTTAGGGAGGTTCTGAGGGGCTCTAACCTCAGCAGCTTCCGAGCCCTGGGAGACCTAACAGGAAGTGGGAAGTCCCCGTGGTTAAGGGTCAGACCGTCATGTTAAAATCCCGCCTGATGCTCACTGCTGGGCAGCCGTGGCAGAGTGCAGGCCTGGTGTAGGGTGCAGCCTCTGGGGTCAGACAGCTTTGGTTTCAGGTCCTGGCTCTGACCCTTGGCAGCTGTGGACCTTGGCCAACTCACTCACCTTGTCAGCACCTCAGTGTACTCATCTGTAAAATAGGGATAGCCCGAGGGTTCTGGTTCCCTATTGAAGTGCAACAACCATCCCCAAATTTAGTGGTTTAGAATAAAAATGTATTAATTACCTCCTGTGGTTTGGTGGGCTGGTGGGGCCCAGCTGGGTGGTCCTTGCTTGGGGTTTTCCATGGCATCCACTGGGCCAGGGGTCATCTGGGCGGATGAGTGGGCTGGGCACCCAAGATGGCACCCTCACAGTGCTAGCAGTTGGTGGTAGCCATCAGCCGTGAGCTCAGCTGGGGCTCCCTCTGGGATCGTGGCTTCTGTTGTGGCTTCCCCATGTAGCTGGGGCATCTCACAGAGTGGGGACCAGGTTCCGGGGGGAGTGTCCCAGGAGCAAACCTTGAAGTAGACCCAGGTGGAAGCTGCAGGGTTTTTCTTGATGACGGCTCCTCAGAAGTCATGCAGTCCCACTTCTGCTGCATTCTCTTGGTCAGGAGTGAGCGAAGATGCTGGATGCAAGGGGGAGGGTCTACACGAAGCCATGAACCCAGGCGGGGTGGCTCACTCGGGGCCCATCTTTGGAGTCAAGAGACCACAAGGAGTAACTGAAATAATGCATGTGAGGTGCTTGGCACAGAATACATGTTCGACAAACATTAGCTATGAAAGGCAAGCCACCCAGCCTTGCAAGCCTCAGCTGCCTGATCTGGAAAATAAGGAGATAATAACACATATCTAAAATGGAATTGCCGTAAGAGTTACATAAGACAAAGCTCTTAAAATGCTTGGCAAACAGTGAGAGCTCATTAAGTGGCAGTGATTGTAAATGATGACAATGGCCTTGGACCTTTGGAAATGGTACTCCAAGTTGTTGAGAGCACAGGAGCCAAACATCCACAAGGAGGACATCTGGAGGGCTAGCAAGCAGCCCGGTGTCTTTTGTTCTCCCCATCACCCAAATCCCCTGGATTTCCCACTTACATTGGGGTTCCCTCAGGATCCAGTCACCTCCCAGCTCCCCTCCTTTGAACTCACTGAGCTTCAGGACCCCATCCCAGCCCTGAGCCTGTGACATTCCAGCCCTTGTACCAGGCAGCTCCTTTCGGCTCCGTGTCTCAGTTCTCCCTTGTGACAATGCCAAGGAGAGAACTAAGCAGACGTCTGGGCAGCTGCCTGGCGTGAAAGATGGGTGGTGTTAGGGTAAGACTAAGCTTGGCCAACATCTACCGAGTGAGTTTCCCACGGCTGCCGTAATGAATGATTATAGACCGCGTGGCGTAGAACAACAGGATTTGTTCTGTCATGGTACTGGAGCCTAGAGGTCCGAAACCAAGGCATCAGCAGTGCCCGCTCCCTCCAAAAGCTCTGGGGGAGATGCCTTCTTTGCCTCTCCCAGCTTCTTTTGGCCCCAAGTGGTTCTGGACTTGGGGCAGCATGGCTCCCACTTTTGCCTCTGCCGTCACGTGGCCGTCCTCACCGTGTGCATCTCTGTGTGTCCTCTCCGCTTCTTACAGGGAGGCTAGTCGTTAGATTTAGGGCCCACTCATCTTAACTTAATAATCTCTGTTTCCAAACAAGGTCACATGCTGAGATTCCAGGTGGATGTGGATTTTGGGGGACGCTATTCAACCTGCTTTGTGCTGGGCACAGTGCAAGGCACTTTCCAAGCTGTAGGATGTCTGGTCCTGCCTGTGACTCCCCACAAGAGGAGTTACCATCCCTATTTCAGGGTCTAGGAAACAGGGTCACAAAGGATAAAGTCAGTTTCTGGCTTCTCTTGGATGCCAGCAGATCTGTCAATGCCTAACCAGTATTGCCACATGGCAGCAGACAGCTAAAGTTGAGTAGTGGCTACCCCTTTAGATGCGGTGTACGTTCTCCACTTCACCCCACTCCCCACTACTCCCTATTGCATTTCACTTCCCCCAAATTTGCTCACTTAGTCATCTGCTTGACCCATGGAATGGTAGATTATGAGAGCTGGAAGGCCCAGAGAGTGTAAGTAATTTGGTCCAGGCCACACAGCAAGTTAGTAGTAAGGTAGGGCAATTCCCAGGAAGTTCTTCCCCCTGTCTTGGCAGTGCCTCTGCTTCCCTCTGGGGCCCCATCTGTGGTCTCACCACTGCCCTCCTCTGTTCCCCTTCCCCTCCTTTCCAGCCTCCCTGACCCTGTGGAAACAGCAGGCTAGCCTCCTCCTTGGGACCCCAGGCTACCCCTGCAGAGTATCTAGTTTTCTCTGCAGGGCTTGGGGTTTCAGCAGGCTGATCCCTTGCAGGAGGGAGGCGTGTGTGTGCTGCTGTGACCCTAGAAGATTCTTGGCCCCAAAAGCCAGTGGAGAGGGATGCATTTGCCAGTGTCACCACCAACAGGTGGCACGTTCAGCAGGATATGCTCATTCTCACTCGTCTCTCCCAAGGCAGGTGGCTCTGGCCTCCTTTTCTCTAAGACCCAGGTGGGGACAAAGAGATGTGGCTGCCCAAGGCTGCCCTGCTAGCCATGGGTGGACCAGCTGGGACCCCAGAGCCTGCAGTGGCCCAGCTCCTAGTCCCATCAGCCCCTGGACACAGGGGTGGCCCGACTGAGCATCTGTGCCTTGCCCTGCCCAGCACAGTGACTCTGTGTCCCTCTGGCCTGAGCATCAGAAGGTGAGTGAGGGTGGCCTCTCTCAGCGACCAGTTTCAGTCTCCCCACTGAGCAGGTTCTGAGTAGATTCCAAGGTGGCGTCCATGTGTCTCTGAATCTGCTCCCCCAGCATCCCACTCACCCGACTCCCGGGATTCCCAGAGGGCAGAGCACCGGTTGGCAACCAACCCCACCTCATCACCCTCCTGTTTCCTCCCCACAGTGTCCACTCTGCTCTCGGTTTTGAAAACCAGTCCAGCTGCCCATGTAGATCACTGCACCAGCTCAGAAATTGGAGTTGCAAACCTCAATGAATGTTCCAGCAATGAGGCTTTCAAAGTGCACCTTGCAGATGTCCGGGGTTGGGGTGTGTATGGAAGATGGAAGCTCAGGGATGTCGCTCTGAGCCCTTTGTCCACATTCAAACTGGGACAGTGTTTCTATATCTGTTTTTACTTTATTTTATCTGTATATATTCAGACACTTGTTTATTACACAAATATTTATTGAGCACCTACTACATGCCAGATACAGCTCTAGGTGCTGAAGATTCAGCAGTGAATAAAACGAAGCGCTTGTTCTCAAGAGGCCAGCATTCTGGTGTGGGTGGGAAGACAATCAAAAACAAAATGATAAGGATTTCCATTTCTGGGATGATAAGAAAGAAATACTGTTACCTATTCCTCCTGCTAAATACAAATAAAGTCCCTGGATATCACATATAAAGCAGATAGAAGAAGACTGAAAGATGGAGAGAAGGTGACAGACCTGCTAGGGACCTTGAGGCCTGAAGAACACCTTGATGGCGAGTTCCCTGAGTTTTCTTTTTGTCTCATGTATCTCTGACTTGGAGCTGAAGAAGCTGGCAACCTGGAAATGCCAAAAAGCACAGACAAAAAAAAATCCCAAGAAAAGCCTGCTTTCTCTAGTCAAAGGACCAGGAAAGAGGGAAACTACCAAGGCTGAAAACTGAACAAAACTGTTCTACTCCAGCCAAATAACACAGCAAAACAAAACAAAACAAAACAAAACAAAAAAAACTGTTTTTTCCCCAATCCATACCATGAAAGTAGGAGTGGGGGCCTAGACTTCCACCCTTGCCACTCTGTAACGAGGGACCCCAATATCCCTGCTGGGACGGTGTCTGAAAAGGAACCAAGTAGGAGCCAGGACTTTTGTCCCCAGTGGGCATTAGCAAGTCGAGTGTCAGTGGAGACCACATGGGGCACCTTCCACCTACACCTGGCAGTTCCACAATGCCTGTCTCCCTTCCTGCTGGGGTGGTGTCAGAGGAGACCTGGTAGAACGTCAGGTTTTCACCACCACTCAGCAAGAGCGAGTCCACCACACACCTCCATGGTGTCAGCGGAGTCCGTTTGGAGAGCAAGAATGAACTACTGCTCCTCCAGGTAGGGTGGCATCAGTGAAGCCAGTGGGGAGCCAGAACCCCATCTCTGCCCACCTGTAATG